>LGRX02014053.1:0-36413 GCA_001247695.2 Cymbomonas tetramitiformis
AAAGCCATGAACGGGGTTTTGTTTCCTTAAAGGGGCAAAGAACTATTTCACAAAAAAGGGGACGAAAGGACATCGTCATCGGAACACTGTCAAGACTGCCCAAAAACTTTCGACATGAATTTCTTTGATCTTCGGCGTTGTCGCACGCCTTTGGAAGATACACGCTACCATTTTCCCATCGACTGTTTATGAACCACCCGATCGGATCGTCGACCGAACGATCTGACCGCATCTTCAAGTTGCCCCAGGTATCTAGAAGACACTGCAATCCACCATTGACTAATTTTCGACCGGCCAATCGAATCATCGACCATATGATCGGACCGTCCGATTTCGCGTGCGCTACTGGATTCTGCGTCGTGAAAACGGACTTCGGATTTCTTGGAGTCCGTCGGGCATATTTTTGCCCGTTGGGTTGGGGTTGCTCCCACACATTCCTGCTAGCTAGCGTCCTGTTTTTTTGCCCGGAATACGACGCCACCAGCGACCACATGCATGACGCTTTCTGTTTGCAATTTGGAGTGGACGTGGTTCCACTTACCGACTGTGTTGATCTGGTTCGCCTGTACATAACCGCGCTGTTAATTGGTTTTGTTATTCTATCAACGTGCCTGAGAGTGCTTGGAGGTTGTCTGGTATTCTGCCCGTCGGCGTGGGTTCGACTCCCAACACTTCTGGCTAATTAGCGTAGTGTGTATTTTTGCAGGAGAATTTACTGCGAATTTGCTTGTTTTTTCCCTTGTTTGCTGCACTGTTTTGTAATTCCTGGTGACCTCACGGGTTTACAATGTTACTTTATGACTGACTATCTAGATTTGTATTTGCAGGAAATGCTTTGACTGAAGATCGCCGATTGCGGCAACACTGGCGAATGTCGAGTAGTTTTAGGCTTGCCTTCTGTTTTGACTCGGAGTTTCGGTGTTATTGCTGTTATTATTCACATTCGGTGGTATTGCTGTCGTATTTATTTAAGTGCCTTGGTAAACATTGCTTACATGTTATTTTGCTATGTATGGTTGCATGCTTCTATGCTAGCTTGTTTCTTCCAATGCTTGCTTCAATCTTTCAATGCAAGCTTGTCTCTTCCAATGCCGGCTTGAATTTTGCACGCGTTTCGTGCACGGAGATTTGGTCAGTGTTAACCGCCAACTCTCTTACTCAACTGTTATTTCATTTTAAGGTCTTCGTGTATTTCGTACAACTTTTGATATTTATCCATTTTTTTATAAAAATTTGGCGACAAAGTTCACCCTCGACTCCTATTTTGTCGAAGCTGCGACAAAATGCACCCACGAGTCATTTTTGTCGTAGATGCGACAAAACAGTCTGCGACAAAACAGTCTGCGACAGCAAAACAGTCTGCGACAAAAAAAAACATTTCATACGACAAAAATGACCCGCTACCTCAATAGACCACAGCCGACTTCGACGACGTCGCCAAGGAGGTGCTCGAGTGCACCAACACGCTCGTGTACGTCATGTTGGACAGTCGGCAACGACCGAGAGGGAACGCGCTGCCGATGTGCCGGGGCACTAGACTAATATACTCAGAAGTTGTTTTTGTTTGAACATGTAAAGGTACAATATTCTTTTTGCATTATATCACTGGAACAAGACCAGATTAATTAGGTGCTGACGTTCCTTACGATCTGAGTTCTGAAGGCCGGACACTTCTGAAGTGCTCTACTTATTATTCTTGCAACTCAGGCAACTCGGTCCACCGACCCGACTACCCGATGCCATATCACGATGCACCGTTCGGTTCTGACCCGATCATATCTCGATTCATTCCAGTTCCGATTCGATGCAACATCTTCGATTCTGATGTCTCGTTGACGAACTATCCCGGTGAAGGTCATACAGTATTGTCATACTCTAATACCGTCATCGGGTCACACTGCCAACCCCCTGACATCTGATACTCATTTTCATCGTCTCTTTAATCTGAACACGAATTCGGCCGTAGTCCGATGATCTGACTAAGTGTCACCATGACTGTCATACGAAACTGCCATACTACTGTACTGTCATACTGGCATATTGGCATACCCCGGGCATCTGGTACTCATTCTTCTCGTATTCTCAAGCCCAGTTTCACTGTCGCGGTGTAATCCCACGATTCTCTCACGATGACTCAACTCTGTCAATCACGCGGTGCCTCCTGGCACAGCCGACGGTGAAACGACGAACCAAGAGAAACTCGGATAATATACATATATACTGAGTTTGGGGGGACACAAGCTGACCGCCGAAGATGACATACGGGAATGGCACTAGACTGTATACGTGGGGTACGTCGACTAGGGTACGTACGAACTAGTCATAGTGACAATTTCAGCACACCACCTTACTTGAGGTGGACTGCTTGTGACACACACCACCCTAGCTACTAGAGTTTATACAAATGTCAACCATTATTAAACTCTAAGATGCTAGATACGTCACAAGTGGCATGATGAGAACACACTCCCAACATAAAATACATGCTAAAGCTAGGAAGAGCAGCTAGTGGACACAATACTGATTTGAATGTACGTTCTGCCAGCTAGTGGTGGTCACCAATTCAAAACTCGCTTGTCGGCATGTGAAGTAAGGATGATAAAGAAATAAAATGTGATGCTGCTCTATGATATGAAGACCAGCAAAGTCTCGGGGCACACTGGTGGGCACGCCTGGTCAGGTGTGCTCCCGAGACGGGGCTGTCAGGAGTTGAACAGTCTGAGCTCAGTGGGGATACCACACTGAGACTGCAGCCCCTCACATGGCTATAACCTTGGACAACGTGCGATGCACTTGAGGCAAAGTCGATGCGAGTGCGGGACATATATCTTAACCAACTAGTTCGAAAACAAAACAACCGCAGCCTGTGGAGAATGCCCTGACGCACAGACGCCCCCTTAGCGAGACCGTTGGGTTTGATCCCAAGCGGGAACCAGGTTCCGCGGACGACTACGGCCTCTAAGAGTCTAGTGCAGCGGGATAGTGGCGCCGTTTCAAACCCAACAGTGCACATCAGAAAGCGCGAAGCTGTCACAACGTGTTCTCCCGAATTAGTCACCACTAGCCAAACAGTGTTGTCGCAGGGACGGTGTAGGACAGTGGCAGGGGACGACCTCGCGCGATTCTAAACACAGTGTGCATCAATACACCTCAGCCTCATACCGTATGTACCCCACGCTGCGTTCGTTGGTTTCTCGGCGCGAATGCATGAACGGCGGCGGACCTGCGGCCATACACAACCGCCGAAGCGCCTTGCTTCGTTGCGGGGAATGAGCGCACCGCAGGGACAACACTAAACCTACTCCATACGAGGAATGAAAAACTTGTCAAAAAAACAAGCATGGTGCCATACGATGCTCACGCCGAGGAAGCAGATCACGCGCTTGCACGCTGCAGCTCTTGCCGAGCGAGCGGCGGATAACCAAGGGGTTGAAGTGCTGGTGTTTTTCACGCTAATACTTTTAGTCTGTTTCGCGAGCACCTGTTAATACTATCGCAAAATATCGTTCGGATCTTTTTGATATGCACGTCGCAACTTGTGAGAAATGCATTTATGCACAACCCTCCTCGTGTCGTCCTGAGCGTCCTCGAAACTGAATATACGATTCCGCCAGAATTCGCCGGCGAAATGTGATGCGATGCTGAAATCTGTATGGCAGCTTCTCTTTACCCCAGGCCACAACGCCTGCACCCGAATCGTCACTGTTTGTAGGCGTCGATTTCTTAGGACCAGTGTATGGAATTCCGCGATACTCGTCAATCTCAGTCGCATACTTCCAGCGCGCATTACTGATCGGTGATGAAAATGGCGCTACTGGCTCCTTCGCTCGAGTGGTGTCTTCCAGAAACCAGCTACCGCCCCTCTTACGCTCCCAGCGGCGTAGCGCTCAAGAAGGCATGCCGATAATTTGCTGCCAGCTATAATCGGTCCTATGCTCTTGTTCTCCAAGGTACGCAGTAAATGGTTCTTGGGTCCCTTTCGGTGCCCAATTCCATTGAGCTGCCCCACTGGATAGAAATACAATATGTCAATCGAACGGTTTAGATGTACCACTGTCCCCTGGCACAACTCCTCCCCTCTTAGCTTGTCAGTACCAGGAGGTGAGAACTCAGCTTCAGGTGTACAACAACTAAGATCCAGACACAGAACGGCCATGCGTATGTATGCGGTTTATGCTTTTCTGATCGAACAGATGCTCGAAGAGTTGATGAAGCAGTCCAGCGGGCAGAGGGTATACGGCCGCGGAGACTCCCGCTCATTGTTGCCCAGGCTGAGGTCCCAGTTGAGCAGTTTCCGGATGTGATCCCAGGGTCTGTTGGTCAAGGCAAGGCGTATCCATCGTAGGTCCATTGGAGGAGGCGACCGCGTCCAGATGCAGGTAGGCTTGCGGTATCCAGTGCCATACATACAATAAGAGCAATATAACAGAGTAGGTAAACTGCAGACTACTGGTCGAAATCGCAGCGCGAAGGGAAACCTGCCCATCGGATTCTCCATAAACCAATGCGTGGGTTCGAGGTAATCGAGGATGTGAAGCGTACGGCGTACGCAAGCATCCGCCTGTCGCAGTTGTCGCACCCCAGTAGTCTTGGCTTGACTACTGTATTCCGTGCACGGTGGACTGGCCCAAATGACGTCAAAGTAACCAGGTGCGTAACGCTTGAAATCTCAATATTGTACCTTCTCCGCGTAGGTAGGCTGCCAGCGAGGATCATGATCTACGGTGACCACGGAGCTATTCGGATAACAGAAAATGAAACTTCTCTCCACACTACCAGTACCACTGAAAAGTACCAGCAGGCGCAGCTCGCGCGAGGAGACCACAACAGAGTCCAGGAGAGCCAGATGCGTCACAAAGGCGTCAGAGGAGCGACAGTATTTTTCCCAAGGTACGCAATTGTCCAAAGAAGTCGGTTCCGCTTCAGCAGAGGTGTCCAGGAAAGTCAAAGCCCTGGCGCGTTCCCTCCTCTGCTTCCACTGCATCCGGACCTCCTGTAAGGCTTTTTCACGGGCTTGTCCTTCACGTGAAAGTCGCAGTTGTTCGAACTCGGTGAGCTGCTCGAGTTCACCCCCATAGTTCAACGACTCTCGAGTCTTCCAGGAATCATGAGCGTTAGAGTACCCAGTCCAGCGAACCATAAATTCTTCCACTTCTTTTCCTCCTCGAGTAGGTTTCACTCTTCGGGCCAGAATCTTGGACACATGGGTCTGAGACTGTCCATCCACGAGTACTTTGGCGGGAGTGGGCACTTGCTGGCGTAGCGCGAAGGCCTCTTCGGCGGTGCGGCATTCCTTGAGACGATGCTGCGCGAAGACGGCATGGATACGCCAATTTGTTGGCAACTTGAGCCGATAAGCCACCGGGGCGCCTCTGTCGATCTCCGGCAGCTCCCTCTGCTGATCACTGAAGAACCTCTCGGTGATGGGTAAAGGCCCGTGCCAGCGAGGTCCCAACTTCCGGAAGGATTCGCGGTTTATGATGATATTCTCCGTGAGGTGCTTGGCATCTACCCAGACCAGGTCTCCCAAATGAAAGGATTTAGCAGTGTGACGCTGGTCAAACTGATGTCGCTGGCGTTGCTGCGCCAGTTCCAGCTTAGTGCGGGCGTCCGCCAGTTGGGCCGCGGATTTGCTAGCCATCTCGTGTGTTGTACCTTCTCCGCCCTTGCGCTTGGAGTGCTGCTCCGTAGGGCTTGCAGAAACAGGTCCAGCTGTGATATGGGAGAGTGTCACAGAACCATCTCGAAAGGGGTGAAACCAGTCACATCACTGCGCGTATCATTTATGGCGAACTCAACGTTAGCGCACCACAGATCCCAATCCTCAGGATTGCTGCCCACGAAGGACCGCAGCATGTCTTCTACCACTCGATTTGTATGTTCGGCTAGTCCGTCAGAACGAGGATTGTAAGGCGTGGTGGAAGCCACTTTGGTCCCCATAAGTCTCATCAACTCCTTCCACATAGCGTCCTGAAAACGGGGATCCCGGTCGGAGACAATCTTCATGGGAGCACCATGCAGTTTCCAGATGTAGTCGAAGTAGATTTGAGCGATTATTTCTGCGGAACTGTCCTGGAAGTTCAAGGGGATTATATGCACTATTTTGCTAAGTTTACAGGTGAAGATGGCAAAAGCATCATGGTTTCGCGCCGTGACCGGGAGTCCAGTGACAAAGTCCACGCTGACCACTTGCCATCGTCGCGTAGGAATGGTGTGGGGGTTCAGCAATCCATCCGGATAGGAATTACTCGGTCGCACCGCTTGACAGATAGCACAAGAGGAAACCCAGCGCCCCACATCTTCAGCAGCTCCTTTCCACCAGAAGCGTCGCAGTACGCGTTCCAGAGTTTTGTCCCTTCCAGCGTGTCCAGTTGAAACAGACGCGTGCGCTTCCTGCAGCACCACCTCACGAAGCGGTGAATCTTCTCCCAGGACCAACTGATAGCGTCCTGCGCTGGCCCTCCACAAGACCGTTCCCACCACGCAGAAGTCACGAGTGCGTTGATGCGGAGCCTCCTGGATTTCCTTCATTGAAGTCTGCAGTGGACCAGATCACCCATACTCCGCTTGCAGACCCTACAAATTTAGGACGCCTGTACCCGACATGTACCCGGCATGTACTTTGGCAAGGTACATATCAAGGTATGGCTTACGCGAGGTCGACTTTACACAAAACTTCCGATTTTCTAGATCGTGAGATAAATGCGATTGAAGTGTGCTCTTAAGTATGGTTAAGTATGGGAGGTAACCGAGCGGTATTGGCCATAACTTTTCAATGCCTGGGTCAATTGTATACCCAGAGCGCGCAATATGTTTAGATTGGTTTAAGCGACATGTTTATCGAATAAAAATATTTTCCGAAGTTTTGTGTAAAGTCGACCTCGCGTAAGCCATACCTTGATATGTACCTACCCACTCCCAACTTGGGGCCCAAAACTCAGTGAAAATCCGAGTTGTAAAAAAGTGCAATATTTTCACATATATGTCAAGGCCATGAGTGACTAAGACATCCTTGACAAGTTTCGATGTAAACAAATGAGTTATTCCTTCAGAAATGGACATCCGGAAAACAGGACTGGCGTGTACCTACGTGTACCTACATGTACCCCGTCGACGGGCACACACTTCCAGAACGGTGCATGCGGGGTGCATGTGTACGCAATCGAGTGCGTACACGTGCACCCGGCATGCACCGGGCGGGTACATGTAGATACATGCCGGGTACATGGTCCCGCGTACGCATGCACTCAACGTGTACCATGCAGTACATGCTGAGTACATGCTGGGTACATGGTGTCTCGTACACATGTACCGGTCATGTACCAAATGGCAGACTAGTGCATGTTGGGTACATGTGAACGCACCCCCTTAGTACGACGTGGGTACATAGTAACCCCACGCGCGTTATATATGGCGTGCACGTGTACCGACAATGTACCATGTGTGAATTTAACAATTCACCATAACAAAAACGATCATTATATACAATTACATTTACCTATGTTTATCTATCATGCCTCATCGTCACTGGGATTCTCATCTCGGACAATCTGCTCAAAGAAGTCGGCTAGCGGATCCAAGACCACCGAGGTTTCCATGCAAGGATGCTTTCGAATCACCACTTGAGAAGCAATCTCCTCGGCAAGCATAAACGGTTCTTTTCGATCGAATTCAGTGGCCGGATTCTCTGGGTCCAATACGTAGAAGCAGTTTGAAACACTATCCGCTCCTATGATGGAATGCCTCGCACGCAAAGCGGCCGTTAAAGCTTTAGTTGGCTTCTTGAGCCACGAAATCTTGACAAACACGTACGGTCTTCCTCCAAGCTCCACTCGATAGATGTCATCCACCCGGCCGAACCTGGAATATAAGCATCCCCCCTCCCGACATCAAGCACGTATGTACCATCACATCGATATCAAATCAGTCTCGCACCGCTCGGCTCGTGCATGCATGTTCGGCCTGCACACTACTGTACACTGGTACATGTGTACCCAGGACGTACCCAGCATAAAGCCATGACGGGTACATATGTACCCACACGTTCCCATGTTAGGTGTGTATGTACCGAGGGTGTACGGGTACTGGCGGTACATGATTGTGTACTCACCGGTCTGTGTTGTTCCTTTGTTTGCTCGCGACCTTTCGTCCTCACCCTCTCGACGTAAAAGGATCGGAAGTAACATTGCACTGTCTTGAACTTTTTGTCCATGTATGCGGTCCGGAACTTCATCGTACCCACTTGCACTCGATTGAACTTGCGGCATCGAGGAGGGCAACCTTCGAGTAGAGCGCGCTCATACTCTGTGTATTGTCTTCCCAACCACGGGGTGGGGTCCAGGTCGATGTGCATCTTGTACTTGGCGGTACCCGGTGCCTTTGACCTGAAGGTGCGCCGTCTGAAAACAACACATGGCGCCTAAGCACTACGGAAATGCCGGGGACGCATGTACCGCGCGTGCACTTCATTACGGATGCAGGCTAGGTGCAGATGTACCGGGCCAGCACTGGAAACGGTTGCGACCGGGTGCACACGTACTGGCCTACGTATGGTACATGGTGGGTACACGTGCACCCGCAATGCTCCACATGCGACTTACTTGGAGATGAGGTGGTTGTAGTTCTCCACGAGTTCCTCGAGATTTATGTAGTGCTGGATATTGTTCCTCATCCACTTGGTCAGCTGCTGTTGCTCGAGGTCGGTGAGATTGTGGTTTTTCCCCACGTTGTTGACGCCAACCGGGTCCACGGTGATGACCTTCGTGTGGAACGGCATTGGCACCTCTTGGCGTAATGCCATGAGGAGTCCACGCACGAACCGTATCATGTCCTGTCTGCCGATGCCGTTCATGATGCTCTGTATTGGAAACGCGTTGTTCTTCACCCATCTCCCGATCTTCCCATTATACGACTCGAACACGTACATCCAATACTCGCGAACCGGCCCGAGGTCAAACATCTGATCGACCGTGTGCAAAAGCACGTGCGTGTTAAGTACCCACCAATGTGGTGAACACATTCCCCGAGTGCTCTCGATGTTCTCGAACCATTCTTGTACATACTTGTCCAATGACGCCTTGTCCTGTATCGACACACGCCCCGTCGTGCAAGGTGGGTGCACGCGTACCGGGACATTCTATGTACCGGGTACAAAGCAAGTACAATCATACGCACCGTTATTCTGTTACATATGTACACGGCATGCACCGCGCCGGGTACGCACCGAGGGCGTGTGTACTAGGCGTGTACCCCGTAAATGTACCCTACGTGCTTGCAGTTGCAGGTGTCATGTGGGATGGAGGAGCATATTTTATCGCACCTTCGGGATGACCTTGTGCGAAGTCAACTCCCTTATGATGGTGGTGAGGTCTCCAACAATCTTGGCGAGTGGATTAAAGGAATTGTCATCGATCGCGTGACCAAGCCGCGAGAGTTGCAAACATGCCGGAGACGAACATTACCAAGTACTCGTGCGCTTTCAGCTTCTTCGCCCTTCCATCCATAGCAAGCTTCAACAATTTCCATTGGCCACTTCCCCAAGCTCGTGGAAATTCGCCATCTCTAGCCCAAAAGCCAGCGGCATCCAATGAGCGATAAGAATTGGTTTTGACGTCGGGAATCTGCCAAGGAGAATCTCGCATGGTGTATTTGCCCTTTTCGCCTGCAAGCGACCCCCCCTTCCCCCCCTTCATCACATCACTGCTTTGCTCGTGCGAAACATGTCGGGTGCGCGTGTACCCGCAGAATACCTTGCCCGGGTGCACGCCCGGTACACATGCCCCAGGTGCACATGATTGTACCGGCCATGTACCCGTTGACAGGACCATACTAGCAATGTCGGAACAATGACAAGACAGAGTCAACATGAATTTTCGTATGTGAATATGGAAATTTTGGCAGGGTCTCCGGCGCACAAGGTGACCATAAGAAGGGATTTCCGGCATCTTTTGTTTCACGTTCCTGCGTCTTTCCCGGGTACATATGTACCCAAGTATTCCCAGGCACCGTACATATGCACCAAATATGGTGCACATGTACGCAACATGCGGGTGCACGTCCGGTACATGAGCCCCAGGAAGGTGCCTGTGCAGCTCTGTACGCATAGATGCATGCATACCTGTGGCCCACCAGTTAGCCTTGATGCCTTCTTGCTTCGCCCATTGGCGGACTTTGTCGTCGAAATCGGCACCCATCAGAGAGTCGCAAACATGCTCGCCTAGGTTCTTGATGAGGTGCATGAGGTCGATAAGATAGTCCATGGATTCGTCCCAATAGGGCAATCGCGAGAATTCGGCCGGAAGCTTCACCCCACACGCCGACATGAAACTTTGGATATGCGTCTTCGTAAAGAAACCACTGTCCGACAACTTCGCGTGCTTTTTGGCGTGGTAGCGAATATCCTCGTCCGTGCGTAAAGGATAACTTACCGGCTCTGTGCACATCGCGTGAGTTTAGTGTAACAAAGGTTTGGTACACACCGGGTGCACGCGCACTTGGCCAGACCCCGTTTTTTACTGTTTTCGTACACGTCGGGTACACGTTGGGTACACGTTGGGTACACGTTGGGTACACGTTGGGTGCACGTTGGGTACACGTCCCCGGTACATGTCGGGTACATATGCACTGGGGTTTCCAAAATTTGTAGGGAGAGCTTTAAGAAACTGACCTCCTGATATCTGGTGGTGGAGGTCCCGGACGTTGACCGCCTCTCCAGTACGCACGATAGGGGGAGGTGAACTCGTTTTCCTTGGCGGCTTCGAAGAACGCGTGGTGTTGTTGGAAGCCACAGAAACATCCCCCTACCCAATCATCACAAGTGGTCAAAGTGTTGAAGTTTTGTAGGAATAATTGCTTGAACTCTCCATGCCAAGAGAGGTATCGGGATCCATCTCTTGTTCGAGTCCAGAGCATACTCGCAATCCATAATGAAACCGGTAAATGGAACCCTGGGAAGAGTCGTGAAGGAATCAGGTAATGTGGGTTCCAGCAGAAGGTCCTTCTTGTAGACCAGTTGCGGAATCTTGTGAGTGTAAACGTAGCCGTCATCATCGCCGACTTGCTGGCCCTCAGGGACGTTTGACAATATTCGATAAGTCACACCTGTGTGCAATATAAACGGTTAGTAATTACATAGCTACGGTAGAAGGTGCACAAATGGAATATAAAACCGAGATACGCACCAGGAAGATCCTTTAGGAGGTTTTCCGCAGTCGATGCTGTCGCTCGTCGACCCGATTTTCAGCAACACAGCGCTCTCGATATTATTCCAGTAGAACTTTATATCCTTCGGAATGTCTTTGTTCAGTTTCTCTATCTTCGCCTCGTGCCGCTGTTTTTCTTTTGTAGGCCGTACTTCATACTGAAATTTCCGATTCTCCTGCGTGTTCTTGCAGGAGACCTTCGGGGGCACCACGCCCGCCTGGTACAGTTGTAAACAAACCCCGTTGTTAATTGAACGCGCACGCCGATGTGAGAAAATCAGCTATCGTGAAGGACGACCAGAGGGCGCAACTTAGGTAAATTACCTTCAGTAATGTACGTATTTCTCTCTCATCCCCAGCCCCTGGGAAATAGTTGCAAAACTTCTTCCAGTCGTGTTCTGGGTTGGGAAACGTAAAGCTGTCAAGCTTTTTTTTGCAGCGTATTGATTTCTGCATCCAGCTCACCGTAGGTCATCTTATGATCCCAGAACTTCGACTCGGGAGCATCGGGCACCACGGCAGCATCCACTGGTTTCCTTTCCTTAGGTATGGGATGTCCATCTTCATCCAGGTAAGCAATGAAGTATGAAGATGGGTGCGGATGGTTCGTATGTGTCGTTCACGCACCCGTCCTCTTGTGTTTTCAGAAAGAGCTGCATATAATGCCGGTTTTTCTTGCGATACTTCAGTTGCCGGTAGGCCGGTGTCGATTCCAAGGAGTTGTTTATGTTAAATCGTTTATGAGCGTCTGAGGCAAGCAACATTAGGTTCTCTCGTACATATTATTGAGAGTCTTGATCTCTGCGATACAGTACAGTAGTTAATCATATCTTTGACCGTGTACTTCCGTTCGATGACGGCTTCGTCGACGAGGTCAGTGATCTCACGTAAGTGTCCTTCGGTCGAGGGGGGCCAGGTATCATAGAACCCCTTCGGCAGATCATGGTAGACGATCGGCTTTCCGGATGTGGGGTCCCATTTAGGCTGCTTGGTCGTTGGTGCGTTGAGGTCAGTTGTGCCGGTCGTCATACCGCTTGAACGTTTCCTCGGCCTTTTGCGAGATGCCCCAACCGTGGCGGTGGTCGTCTCCGTGTCGTCTTCATCGTCCGGGTCACCGCCCTCTAGCGCCCCTGCACCGTGGGCCTCCATCACTGAAAGCGAAAACATGAAATACCAAATCGTTAGTTAGCTACTGCAAACACCTAAGTGCCTATTCTACGAAAGGTGGGTTTAAACACCGTAAGGACCCTTTACGGTGGGTTACCCAACCCTAAGGGCTGTTCCATTTATTGTCCTATGGGGGGGTGGAAGGCATTGGCAATTTGTCCGGGGGGGGAGGGGTCGATATCTACCGCCGGTCCGCGGGGGGTCGACATCTACCGCCGTCCGGGGGGGTTACGGAGGCACCCTGCGGACAAGTTACAAGTAGAACCTCAACACTTCCAACGCAATCAAGTTAAGCAAGGAAGAACTTCGAGCTATATTTTCCACCATGGCGACGCGGCGGGTTTTCCTCAACGCTGGGCAAGAGGAACTCGCCAAGCAGCTTGCCTCCGAGGCTTCACGTGAGTGCCTAATCAAATTGCTTGTTCCCCATAGTGAGCCAGTTCTTGTTTTTTTGATTGGTAACCCAACTGCACTGTATGTGCTCTCATCAAACAGCGCAGTCAGCATTTTTTGCGACCGCAACACGTGTTTGATATAGCTTATCATTGATTTGGATCTGAAGTTCGGCCTGAACAGGTTCAAGTGTTGGAGCATCTCAGCGTCTCGCGACTTCGGTCGATGAAGCACTGGTTGGTGGGCGAGCGCCCGAGACACAACCTCTATGCCGTATAGGTGCGAGTCTGTAAATGATGTTTCCAATGCTTTTAGTTGTTGTTTGCATATGTAAGCGCAGCGCTGCTGTATGCATATATATATCCGCAACGCTACTGCGCAGCGATCTATAAGCATGGTACAACACTTTCGAGGCTGGGCCTTGTCTTAGTAGTTTGTATTGTGTGGTGAATAGGTGCGAGTGTGGAAGCTGCGCATCTCGCCGCAGTTACAGATGCTGTTGGATTGGCACCTGCTGCCATGCGTGCGCCCAGGCCACAGGGTGCACTCCGTCCAGGTAAGAGTCTGCTACCGATGTTCCTGGCGCTGGCGCGGGGCGCTGGCGCGGGGCGCTGGCGCGGGGCGCTGGCGCGGGGCGCTGGGTTTCTTTTTAATTCGTCGACGTCCTATTAAACAAGGAAGAACTTAGAGCTATATTTTCCACCATGGCGAGTTGGCGACGCGGCGGGTTTTTCTCAACGTTGGGCAAGCGGAATTCGCCAAGCAGCTTGTTACCAAGGCTTCACGTGAGTGCCTCATCAAATTACTTGTTCCCCATAGTGAGCCCGTTCTTGTTTTTTTGAATGGTAACCCAATTGCACTGTGCTTTTATCAAACAGCGCAGTCAGCATTTTTCGCGACCGCAATAGAGATCCACCCGTGTTTGAGATATCTTATCATTGATTTGGATATGAAGTAATGAAGCATTGAATATATATATATATATACATATGAAGCACTGGTTGGTGGGCAAGCGCCCGAGACACACACAACCTCCATGCCGTATAGGTGCGAGTTTGTAAATGATGTCTCCAATGCTTTTAGTTGTTGTTTGCATATGTAAGCGTAAATGTGCATCAAGCATTATGTCAATCCTATTACTTTATAGCAATTTCAACCAAAATTGGTGTGTATGTAAAGTCTACAGGAATAAGTGTTTCAGCATGCCGGAGTAGAGCATTACACGTATGTACCATGTGTAAGTATCACATCCCTCCCGCGTCGTCGTCATGCGGAAAGATGCATATCGACGTATGTGGATGTAGCGCCATCAAGATTATTACGCACAACAAATATATTAACCTTGAATGTCCCATGGTTGCGGTTAGTTCCGACTTCGATAATAAAAGTGAAATGAAGTCTGCATAATTTGCGTGTCCGGAGGGGGGAGGGGGGCTCCGGTGATCGTGTCCTCAGGGTAGGGGGGGTCGGTATGCATGGTTGTCCTCAGGGGGGGAGGGGGTTCAAGCAACGTGCCTTCCACCCCCCCCCATAGGACAATAAATGGAACAGCCCTAAGTAATCCGATTATTTCAGCCCCTAAACTGACCCCCTGGTCATGTTCATGGTGGCAGGATGATTTTAGACACTCCCAAGAGGCATCCGCGAAGAATTATATCGGATGTATCCGGGTTTGTTAACCTGAAAACACAAACCCAAACCGGCAAACCAATTGTCTATTGGGCTCAAGGTGGGGTAACCCACCGTAAGAACGCCTTACGGTGGGTTAACCATAGCGTAGTTTGTTAACACCATAATGTACATCGAATGGTCTCAAATATGGTCGATCATATGTGATTTCACAACTAGACATTCATGTTTAGCTGGACAAAGCCGAATGACATGTACTTGTGATCGGATATATCCCTGGTATCCATCCCAATATACCTCCGATGGCACGTTCGGTGCCGTGATCCCAAATGCACACAAACGTGGCCCGATTTTTACGTTTCATCCACGATGCCAATGTGCGCATGGGTGTATTTCGTGAAGTTTGATCTATTTTTACCACCTTGAGTCAATACTTCGCGAGAAACATGCATATATATCCCCGTATATACAAAATATCGTCATTTTTGCCCTTAAGTATCGAAAAACATTGAAACTGCAAATGTTTTTTGTTTTGTTTTTTTTTCTTCTTCTTAAGTTACTTGTGTAGAGTGATATATTCGATATATCGAATGGCGCCAAGTATAAGAAACATTTGTTATGGGCCATAGTTCATGAAAATGTTGTGATAGGTACATTCCGAATGTGATGGGCATGTTCAAAATCTACCCAAAGATGCAATAATTGGGTAACCCACCGTAAGGATTTGAGGTGTTTTTTCGCTTGACCCCTTGGTATTAGCACGCATATTAGACGCATCTATACAGTATGTAAAGTACTTTTTTCAAGTCCACGCACTAATATAACCCCCAAGGTGTGTCAAAAAGCATGGGTTTGCCCAAGTTGACACAATATGCTAGCTCTAACGATGCGGTTTTCGAATGTCTCTTACGGTGGGTAAACCCACCGTAAGGTGCGCCCAATAGACACAATTATCGCATATAAATCGTATCATATAGCGTAATAAACCGTCATACCACCCTCACTTCGCGTGACATTTTGAGGGTCAAGATGGCCTCGAATGAAAATTTTGACAAGACACTGCAGAAAGCGCAGCTCGAGAACTTGACAACATAGGTCTCCAAATTTCCAAAGGGCCATCGAGGAAGGCCACATATCTACCAATATACAAAATTATGTTGTAACCCACCGTAAGCATATATGATCGGAACCCGCTACACCCCCCCACTTCGCGAGCGCATTACACACATGAGGCACATCGCATCCATCCATAGTATGTACCTCAGCTTTCATTCAACTCGTAAACTGTCTGAAAATCGATAGGTTTGACACCGTAGACCTCATAACACCACCACTAGAGGCCGCCGAAAATTCCGCTTACGGCGGGTAAACCCACCGTAAGATTAGTAGAATAGGCATAAGAGCAAATAACTATAATGTCGAGAAGGGATTCACCGAAAAACAAAAGCACCTCTGAGAAGTTGTTTGAACAAAGAGTCCGATTGCACCGAGATAGACCAAGCAACCCAATGCATATTCTTCTTGCCAATATTCAGCTTCTGGTGATTGAACACCTGCGTCTTCAGCGCCGTTTCGAAGTTGAAATCCAAGTTCCGCTTCGGCGGCACCTCACTGTATATCAAATGCTTATACGCCGCCATTCCAACGTCTCTCTCATTGGGTTCGGCCATCAGTTTCTCCACGTGCCTTCGCATGCCAAGAATGATCTCCGTCATGTTGCGGTGCTTCATGTAGGCGTCAATGTCGTTATGCTCATTCCCCAAGCTGCGTGCGCAAACGAATTGCACGGATCATGACTATAACTGAGAAGCCGGCCGACCGTAAACCCTCCCTAAACACTTGAGTACAGTATGTAAGCCCTGAGAAGCACCTGAGAAAACTTGCATGAGTGAGACACACCTGATTCATTTCGAGGGCGCTCAAGATCATGAAGAGACGGCATTCGAGGAAATTAAACGCTTCCGTTCGATTTTCATGGTTTGCGTGCTTTGCTTCATCCGCCTTGACGCAGCGACGCTTTGCCTCCAGAAAATGCTGATGTCCAAAGCAGATGAATCTGTAGAAAAACAAAGAAAGTGTAAATTGGAACACATATGCATGCATCCATCAATGCAATGGGTCTTACTTGTATCTGCCTTTCCCGATGTCCGCCCAAACGAATGTGTCCACTACCCGGTGGTACATGGGGATGTACCCAAGAGGGTCTGGGTACATAGGGATGTACCCAAGCTAAATCGACGGTATGGGGGCATAAATTTAACGGTTTGTCGTTACGAATCATCAATATAGCTAGCCAACATCATCATGGACACGGGAATGTGCCGTCACAAGCATCCTGGTAGGATATATATCATGCCAGGTGCATTCAAACCCATGCAAATCACAACTTGGCTCCCAAAAACATTTTTCTAATTGTTTTTTTACCACGGTTTGTTGCGACTCGCCTTTTTCACAGTCTCGCATATCTTAGGGGGGGGATTCTTCACAAAGTGGAATACTTTTTAAGGGTTGTTACACCACAATATCTTAATTGATTTATTCTCGTCATGTTCGGCGTACCCTAGATCCCCAAGCTTAACTGCTTACTTGCCGCACGGCACGAGGTACCTTATCGGGTATGGGGACGAGTCGACGCGAGCGGTTGAAGGTGACCTGTGATATTGATTATTATGACCAAAAATATTTGTCAGCTCATTCTTTGGCAATCGTATTTGAGATAACATGCATTGCACATGTAAATATGCCTTCGTTCAATAGATCGATGGGTGGGAGTCATCACACATGTCCGCGCGCATTTTTTCAGGCGAAATCTAAAATCTGACACTGATTTATGATGAGAAGTCTTGATGATGAAGTATGATAACTTGTGAGGTATGGGACCGACCCATGATAAAATACGTGCTTTGAAGGGTCTATGTTAATGCCCTAATGAAACATCGACCAAATATGCAATTTTCATGTGCATAACCATGCATACAAATCGATGTACCCAAGCGATGTACCCAAGAATTTAGAACTTGAGAATTTCGTCTTTTCTCGAAAATCACCTAGGCAACCGCCCCCAAAAACCCATGTCTATGACATGAATACCGCCAAACATATGGTTCATACCCAAGATTGGTGTGTTATTGACAACCTATATCGGCCATATGGACACTTGAAATGTTTCGAGCTCGCCATGGCGTGCGGAACAAAGAGTGGCTTGGGTACATCGTGATGTACCCAAGACCGGGTAGTGGACAAATGCCTCTGGGTTGGTGCTTGTTGGATCGTCCTGATTCTCCATGACAGCCACAACATTCTACAAGTGTTTGCCTAGAGAGCCAAGTGATACCTAGGCCTGAGAGCTGAGACTCCCTACAGATCTTCCGCTCGTCGCGGCACAATCGGATTTCAGGCATAGCGGAGAGCTCAAAATTGAGACCGTTTCAACACCCTAGAATCCTGGTATTAGGTTTAGGTTTCCTTGCTATTCACCCTTTTTACCGTAGGGCGTATAGGCGAGGCATGATCGAGGCGAGGCGAGGGGGGAATCCACTTTAAACTCGAGGTCGTCACAGTATAAAATAAGCTCGGTGTCATCGTCATACCGACGCATGGCAATAATTGGCGTTTTGTCGTCACATCTTCAAGCCGATTTAATTCGGGATCAGGTGAAACGCACGGCAGGCCAACGGGCTCATAATCTGTGTCTCTTCTTAAATTTTACTCGTTGCCCTTACTTAATAACTTGTCAGGCGTTATAAGGAGTAGTTTTTGCGAGTAACAATAGCTTGTCAGGCGGTATACGGCAGGCACGAGATCACTGTGGCTTCCAAGTTAGATCATCAAGAAGTGTTGCGTATTATATGCGATTCCAAGTCTACAGCAGAGGAGAAGGCCACAAGCATCTGTTCTCTAGGAAATCAGCAGGTATATCTCGCCCTGAATTCGTTATCGTCTTGTTCAAAAGTTGCTCGCTATCCCCGCGGTTTTGTTCTGTTTTTTCTGGCCTTCATCAAAGGCTGGGAAACTCACCGGACGAATCTGCATATCAGCATAGCCCATACGACGTAATGCCATTTGTCCACCTGCTGTACGCTGTTGCACGCAGGCTCGGTTTCTCGCGGAACACCTGCTTTACTCAAAGCCTTATGGGGCTTCGGCTTCACCTCCGTTTGAGCTGGCAATCTGCCATGTGGTTGCAACTGCTGCTCATGCGAGTGAAGTGACTGTTCCATCTCTCTGCGTCTTGGAGGAATTTCACTGTGGCAATCGGCGAGCACGCAACACGCGGCCGCTTCGTGGTTGGCCTGCCTTATAACGCCTGACAAGTGGACTTTGTGAACGCTTCTGACACCATCAGATGTCAATATTATTACTGCTCTGAAGAGTTACATGCATTTTGGACTGATCAGTTCTGTATCAATTGTCATAATGCAATGTAGTTGTTGTTGTTGCTCCAGCAATAGTGAGTGGGACGAATGGACAATGCTCAGCAGTGACCAGCTGCTTTTTGAGCATTGTATAATGCCTTCGGGTCTGGAGATATCTCCATCCAGCCCTACAACATGCTGGTTGATTCTGTCCCATATCTATCGCCATCACATGACATCCAGCTCGCACATGTGTTAGCTGGATGGTACTATGTATTATGTGTTGATATGATATTTGACCACTACACTTTCGAGTCAGTGTGTTGTCAACTTACATAGTAGTGTCAGTGACTTGATTATTACACTTGTGAATCAGTGTAATGTCATTATACTTTATGATATCAGTATTACAACAATACATAAGTTGCAGTGACTTGTGTATGCAATGACTTATGTACGGTACTTTCTGATTGAGTACACTGTGTGTGTGTGTGTGTGTGGGATTTATGCTACTACACACACTTGTATATAGGCAATTGCTGATTCATTACACTATACCAAGTTGATCTATCACATCGGATGATCTGTATACCACTCACAGAATGTATCTAACATGATGTATATCAGCTCGGTTAGTAATTGTAATCCTGCATATCTCATCTGCAGTGATGAGTTGCTTGGGTATATTTTACACATGGTTCCGGTGAGCATTCCTTTCAGTAATCCACAATAGAACAGTATATATATCCATCCCAAATCCTGCGTCAGGATATACTGAGCTAGTTATTGTGTTAAGACCACTGAAGAGGCACCTTACACCATATGGGTTCAAATATAGTTTACATGCACAGCAGGTATGCTATGTGCAATGTCTGATGCATTGTTATATGAGAACATATATACCAGCTGCTATCGTGGTCAAGCTGCTTTATGCATGACAGCTGCTATCGTGATCAAGCTGAATGCATAAATGTATGCACATGTAACTGTATACAAAGTGAAATCAAACTGCATGATATCACTGCACAGTGTAGTAATGAATGGTGCATGCACTTGGTATATACTGAATGATTAGTATATGTGGGATATATAGTGCCAACTATATATTGTGGTGCTGATAACTCAGAATGCTTACACTTAAGATAACATAAGAAGTCAAGTTAGATTGAGTGTCGCTCGGCTTAACCTCTTAGCCGGTAACGCTATTTCCGGCCAAAAATGCATGTTTTGTGTGGGAAGCGGGTGTGGTGCTCACATACATAAGCATGCCACGGTGATTATATATGTTTTCGACACCTATCGCAACTACAAATTGAGCTATTGTATGAACATCTATGGCATATATATCGTGAGATATACCGATTATACAAGCAAAACTTCTCCAAATTTTAGCAATCGATTTTACGCAAAAGCGATTCTTGGTCGCCTAAGGTCTCTTAAGCGGTTGCCGTTAGTACGATGCTATCGGCCTTGGCCATGTTTAAACTTTTGTCAGTCATATGTTGAGTTAAATGTGCCTACATCTCGATATACGTGGCCTTTTTACGAAAAAAACATGAAAAAACATGCGATTCTTCAATGTTTTTCATACTTAAGCAATGTTTTCCATACTTAAGCGATTAGTCTGCGTGTATTTCACATATAAGCGAGGATGTATAGCCCTTAGCACCCATATATCGATATGTGATGGTTGAATGTGGCATACCCTGAACATATATGGTCATGCACATTCATATCAATGTCAAAGTTATCTAAATCATGCAGATTTGAGCCGATTTCCGTTTCAAAATTGGCTATAAAAAGCATTATTGTCGGTTCAAATTGTTATGAATATGATAAGAGTGTATGTGTATCCCATACAAATCTGCCATGGAGTGATGCATGCATGCTCACTATGCACACATACCCTAGGTTGTATCATGTCTAGAGTTCGTCTAACCCGTTTTGGTGAGCACACGTGCATGCGAAACTAAAAGGACCGCGGGTGGTTTGTTACGATATCGTAACGGCTACCGGCTAAGAGGTTAAGCCCGAAACCCTGAACCTGTGACAGCCGTACTGTACGGAGTACTAGTACAGACAGAGGACTGTGACACACACGGGGTGTCACATCCAGCACACCACCCTGTACTATTACGGAGGAAGAGTTAGGGTGGAACAGGCAGTGTTAGGTGAAACAAAACACACCATCTCAAGCGGTGGAAACAGATTGCTAGTGGGGGCCTGTGCTCTTGGCCAGGGCGGTCCCAAATCTCTAGCTAGCACTACACACTGAAGGCTACTGTGCCCGTAATACAGATCTAGCGGTGCTACTAGGCCTTTGACATTAACTCTAGCCACCTTTAAAGTGGTCCACAGAGCAGAGTTCACAAAGATTGAAGTTGTTGTAGTTCTCAAATTGAAAGTTCAGATTGCAGATGTCGAAGCCGTCAGAGTCCAGATTGAAGGTGCCGTAGAAGTCAGTCGGTCCAGTGTCCAGAAGGTCGGGGTCAGTGAAGTAGTCCACTGTGCCATTCTGATAACCAGAGCAGCCACCGTACACCACCGACCGTGGAGTAATCTCCACATCACAAAGTGCTGTGGCGGTGACGGTGTCGATCATGGCGATGCTCACACACAGAAACAAAGCGGGGATAGCTGCTGCCGTGAGGAATGCTCCGATTGAAGGTGTCCGTACACCACCAACCCGTGGAGCGGGTGGTGGGACGGCATCATGTAAGTCCCCGTCGTCAGACTCCGTGTCAGCCACGCTGGCCGAATCATGCGTGGAAGAAATGTACGGAGGCAGGGGTTTGAAGGATTGAAGCGAGACCTGCGGCTCGGGCTCGAAGAAGCCCAATTTTACAGACATGTTGTCCATAAAGGACTGCTCGAAGGGCGCCTCACCGTCAGCGAACTGCTTCGGGTAAATTACCGCGTCCCCCTCGGCCTCGATCGCCACTTCCGGCTCATGCTCCACGACGGCATCGCCGATCACGGAGGGCGCGGCCGAACCGAAGTGCACCATCGGAAAGTGCTGAGTTCCGGACTCAGCACCACCAGCCACCTGCTTGAGCTCTCGGAGAGCGGTGCGTGCTTCATGCACGCGGGTAGCAAGGAGTGAGGGTTGGGTGGGCGTCAATCCCGCGTACTGTGCTCGGAGCCCCACGTCAATGTCCTCGGAGAACGTGAAGGGCTCCTCGTCCTGCCGAACCAAGGGATGATCATGCTGTGCACACAGTCGAGCAAAGGCGGTGTCGTCCTCAGTGTCGAATGCGGTCTGGAAGGCGGACACGAGGCCGTCGGCGTCGTCGGCTTGCTCAATCACGCACTCGTCGCACTTGATGTCGGCGGTGGGGCAATTTGCGGAGTCATGCCAAAACCCCGGAGGGCATCGGACACACTCCAAAACGAAGGCCTTGGAGAGGACGTGGAAGGAGACGGAATGCATGCCGTAAGCCTTCTTGTCGTTGTTGCGGCGTCGGTCGCCTTGTTGCCAATTCCCGCCCTTGGGAAGGGGAGAAGCGGCAAAGCGGTGTTGCCATTCACGCTTCCGGCCGTGAAACTTCCCATCTTCCCGACGGTTCTGGCGGTCACGCCAGGAGGAGGGCGGAAAGTGCACACCTGGCTTGCCTGTAGGCTTGCCCGTAGCCGGAGCCGGCCATCTCGTCGTCGGCTCGTCGCGTGCATCCTCGTCGGAGAGCGTCGCAAGCACTTTGTTGGCGGCGTCGATGTGGAATTGGAACTCCTTGATCAGGGCCTTCACGTCAACGTCGGACGGCAGACCAGAGTACAGCACGTTGGACTTGTCCACGAAGGGCACGTGCTTGCCCCTGCCGGCGTTCGCATCCCAAATCTCGAGGACGTGGGCGTAGATGTCTTCGAGCTCGACCTTGGCCAACTCAACGTCGAGACGAAGTGGGGTAATAACTTTGTCGTAGAATTCGGGGTCGAGAGAAGCCAGAAGCTGTTTCTTGGCCATCATGTCGTCGAGAGGTCCAGAGGCACCGTTGCCAATAGCGGTCAGGCATGCGTCGAAATCTTGGATAAGAGGGTCGGGGTCCTTCTTGTCGTCGAAATAAATGGAGCAAAGCTCCTCGTAATGCCCAAGAGGTCGAACCACGCGAGGGATCAACCTCTTGGTGACCTCGAGGAGGGCACGCTTGCCATCCTGAGGCGAAGCCCGTCCCGAGGCCTCAACCCAACGCCGCGCGGGTGAGCTAGGAGAAGTCAACGATGTCAAAGTCGAGAAGAGGATGGCATTGAAGATGGCGTTGACCTCCTTTTGCGCGTCCGCCAAATAAAAAAGAGCGGCGTTGTTGGGGTCCTTCTGCTCGAACGCACGCTGCAAGGACTTCACAATGGCTGTCCAGAGCGTGTTGCGGCGTACTTCATCTCCATGAAAGGTGTCCTCCTTGGAGCCCAAGGCGTCGCGAGAGATCCTCTTGATGATGTCGACATCCCAAGTGGAATTTTGGACAGCCGCAGCTCGAGTCCGGTCCGAAGCCGTGAGATTGACAGCCGGAGAATTTGGCGTCGGTCTATAGCGAGACCCGACGTCGCGTGAAAAAATCGTGTCTAGTCGAATTCGATTGTTGGCCCCCAAGGGAGGCGTGACGTGTGAATTTACGCTCATGATGAAAATCCAATAGGTGGGAGCGTTGGGGTAGAGGGCCGATGTCGTAGAACACAGAAAAGCGACGGTCGAGAGCCGCAAGATGCAGTTTCGGAACGGATAATCAAGGAAGCCGTAACTGTGAAATTGCAAGATCGTAACGCGGCGGCCAAGGAAACTCACGACAAAAATTGATCAAGTTCCAGTCGAGTAAAATCCAACGCGGACAATACAAATTAATCCCAGGTAGGCGAACGCTGCAGCGATACCAAATTTAATCCGCCCGCAAACTAGCTCTCGACCGCAACTGCGAAAATCACGACATCAAATTGGGCCCCCAACGCCCCACCAAGCGGAGTGGCTTAGCCACTCATGCAATCAAAAGTAGTGGAAGGTGCCTGGCGCACCATAACCTGTGGGATATATAGTGCCAACTATATATTGAGGTACTGATAACTCAGAATGCTTACACTTAAGATAACATAAGAAGTCAAGTTAGATTGAGTGTCGCTCGGCTTAAGCCCGAAACCCTGAACCTGTGACAGCCGTACTGTACGGAGTACTAGTACAGACAGAGGACTGTGACACACACGGGGTGTCACATCCAGCAGTATATACTGCAAGTGTGTGTGTATGTTTGGTGCTGCAAGTATTATAATCACTGCACACTCATATAATTGTACACACTATGATGTTTGCTGCACAACATGATATTTGCTGTAGACACGTATATGATTGCATAGCATCCACTTCATCTGTTGTCATACTATGATTGTGTGTGTGTGTGTGGTTTACACACATATGACTGCAAAGTTGTATGCAAATCTGCCAGTGAATGGGCATCATCTTTTATGTGCGAGAATCACAGATATTGTAACATGCTGCATATGTATACCATCATCGCGCGTCATCTGTTATGATGCGTCTAGCAAGTGTATACATATCCTGTCAAGCAAAATGATCATGCGCACGTCGACAAGTGATTTTTGCGACCATTTGAAATGATGATTTTTCGATGACGAGATCAGTATACGCATCAAAACTGCAAACTGCGATTTATTGCGACTTTGATGAATCGCTAATGTGCGCGCTGCGAATGCTGATGTGCGTACTGCGAATGGTGATCACATCTCGTCGCAGATATGTACGGTATATGATACGAATGCCATTTTGTATACGGAACATACACTGATGATGATTTGTGCATCTGCGCGTCAGCTTGTCGAATCTCGAACAATTTTGCGAATGATGGCAACGCATATGTGCGATCGGCATGCTGTATGCACACCTTCTCGCGCTGTTATCCACTGACGGTGTATGTGCGAACAAATGCTATTGCGACGATGCCTCCTCGCGCACTGATTTCGCTGTTTATTCCGCAGCGGTCGATATTATGCGAGATATGTTGATATGTGTGTTTGATATATGCGATCCGCAACCTGCGCACACAAAATTCGATATCTCTACTACTGCACTCACACTTTATGCGTCCTCAGTTCGTCGCCTTGACGAGTCAGAGAATACCACTCTTAGGGTTTCGCTAGGAAGCGATAGGATATATGATATATAGCGAGGCTATTATGGAACGTTAATAGCTCACGCAACGTCTGTGTGGGTATGAGTGCAGTGCTTCTTCAGAAGTGACCGCTGTAGCTCAATGCTACCTCATTTACGCAATCTCCGCAATCTCATAGATGCCACCACAATTGGGTTGTGAACCCAAGGCATCGGTTGAACAATCAGTATCGGCTGAACGAATAAGCCATATGATACTCGCATGCTTGTTCAGAACATGCTTGAAGCGAAGATGAGTTTTCTCCGAACACTTTGGTTCTTCAAGACTTCATCTTGCTTTGTCATCTCGATGCCACAACCTAGCCTCTCGATGACAGGTGTCACTCAAGGTGAGTGAATGACAAATGATGACTGTACATGTCATAGTCGACCGTACTGACGATTGTCTGTCATTATAATATATGTGCTGACATGACACGACATGACACGACATGACACGACATGTATGACATGTATGACATGTATGACATGTATGACATGGATGACACGTATGGCATGTATGACACATATGTCATCGGTCATAACCCTGACAGTAACTGACTTTGATGATTCCTTAATTTCGTCTACGCATGATTTACCACCGGCCGCCGGAGGCCGGCAACTACTGCACCCTCACGCTGCTCCGGGCTGGCCGGCCATTTCCGGGGACCTCTAGTGGCTGAAGATTGCTTACACCGTGCCTGCCTAGAGATTGGCTAGTGATTAGCTTTCTAGATGTGCGGAAGAGCTCTCCGAATTTGAGCTGTGTTTAGGGTTTTAGCACTTAACAGCTGTGTCTGACAATCTTTGCTGTGAGCTGGGACCGCCCTGACCAAGAGTACAGGCCCCCAGCTGTGCTACAGTTTCCTCTTGAAGTTGAGTAGGGAGTTTGTTGCTTCGTTTCACTGCTAGCTCCGGTCACCACCCTAGGTCAAGGCTCTATATCGATATTTCCGATAACCGATACTATCGATATATCGTATTTATCGCCGATTATCGGATTGCAATGTCTAACTATCGATTGTGCAGGTTTTGGTGTTCCATATTTAATTCATAACAAATTACATATAAATGTCCAAGTAATCGATTATTTATCGATTGTGCCGATTATCGATACCGTTTTTCGGATATCAGATTGTATCGATACCGAAAAATCACGGAGACACAGACTTCCCCCCCCTGGGGGAGGGAGCCCTGGTCTTTCTGTCACCCCTCGACCTCAGGTGCCAAGTCAGCTCCGCCTGTCATCAGTGGCGGGGAAAATAAAACCCCTGTATTTTATTTTCATGTATCTTAGACTGCGAATCACCCGAGCACCTCGTCCCAGCTTCACAGAGTTTGTGGAGACTGCGAAAACACGCGTATAACCCACCGTCGTCCGTTATACCCACCGTTCATTTCACTGTCTCTGTTAGGTGTTGGGCCTCACCACTGGCGAGGTTGCTTGAGCTTTCGAAATCTCTGATCCCGTACCTTGTGCGGTGACTTTCACGCTTTTCACCAAATCCGGCTGAGCACGTTCGTCCTCTTTGCCGACATCTTCACCCCGCGTCCCCCTTGGTACCGGGAAATTTTTCGAGCACCTTGTCCTCGACCACACCCACCTTTTCCACGCCGACTTTTTCAGCATTTCCCGTTACGTGCTTCCAGCAATGTCAGCGGAGCGCATTTCGCTTGCCAGCCGCCTTCGCGCTGCCCGACCCACGAGCGGGGCTTCCCCTACCCCCAGTGCCTCCAGTCCGTCTGGGGATTCTTCTGGCGAGCCGGTGGTGCCCATGTCGACGTTGATCACCCGCCCTACGCCGGTGTCACGTTCACCAACTGCTGTCGAGTTTCATCAGGACAGCAATGTATGGACATCTACACCTGTGCGAGCCTCCCAACGAACTGAATTCACTGAGAAGATGGACTACGCCTTCGCTTATGGGGAGGAGCTGGCCAAGCTTCTTCGTGCTCATGGATTCAAGTCGAACGTGGGCCTCTCTTTGGATGGACCGGATTCCGAGACTGACTTCGCCGTCCTGCTGGCTAACATGTCCCACGTCTTTGGCCCTATCTCCCGCGACGAGGTCTTCAAACTTCTGGATCTGGACTTCGAGTACGAGTCCTACCACTACACCATCAACGAGCTCATTTTTTCCGTGCTCCCCACTGTTCTCCGCGGCATGGCGCTCTCCCTCTACGAGGAGTCCGCCGAGATTTTCCCGCACGACGGGCGCTGCGCTTTACAGCGCCTTCGCTACCAGGTCGAGGGCATTGGCGACCCCGACACCCATCGTTTCTGGGTCCGCCTTCGCTCGACTGTGATTGACGAGACCATCGAGCCCGCCCCTCAACTGGCTGTCGTGCGCACCCTCGCGGACAAGCATCGCCGGCTGTACCCTGACTACACCGACCGCAGCCTGGTGGAGGACGTGTACACCGTCCTCCGATCGTCCGCGGCCAAGTCCCCCTACGTTACACCATTGTATCTGGTGGTGCTGCGCGAGCTCAGCACCAACAACCACTTCACCTTCGCCTCCCTCACCCTGCGGCTTGGTAAGGTCTTCCGCGACGAGTCCGCCCTTGCCCGACTCTCCGCGCCTGCCCTGCCTTCGTCTGGTGGTGCTACCCGCACCGGTGGTGGTGGCGGGAAGGAGCCTGCTTTTCACTCCCTGAGCAGGCGCAAGTTCATCCCGCCCGAGGGGACTTGGAAAAAGAACGACATGGGCGGGCGCTACTTGGTATGGGACGGCACTGGCATGCCGTGCGTGACGTGCTTCCGCCTGTGGGCCGTCACGACCGGCCACATGGACTCCGACAGGGAAGATATCTTCCCGGGATTGGCCGGCCCGGGGCCGTGTCACGGAGGCCCGGGCCGAAGGCGGGCCGAAGAAAAAGTTGCGGATGGGCCGAGTCGCATTGAGGGAAAAATCGATAAATTTCCAAAATTTTTATCGATTTTTGACAAATTGCCATACTTAAAATTAAAATTTTGCGCCTGCGGCGGGCAATTTTGGGTTCGGGCCGAGACGGGCCGAAATGTGGCCGAAGTAAATTCCCAATGCGGGCCGAGTCACCTCCGCGGAAGATATCTACCCTGGACTCCGACGGCATTTGCCCCTACGTGTGTGTCCAGGCCTTCGCACCAGGGCGTGCTCCCGCCCTCGCACCCCGTGCTCCACCCAAACCCCCTTCCATGTCCGCATGGCCGCCCTCGGACACTCCGCAGGCCCACGCCCTCCGCGAGCTCGAGCCTGCACCGCAGGATGCGGCTCCTCCGCAGGGCAGAAGTCCTCTCCGGAGGCCTTTCGGCCAGTTTTCGAGAAAACATTTGTTTTTTCTTGTTTTGACATATTTTTGCATACTTAAGGGTCAAAATTCTTTCGGCCAATCTTCGGCCAAACCCTCTTTTTGGGAGACTCTCTCGGCCAGGGGCCGGTCAATCGCGACAGGACTTCTCCCCTGCTCCTCCGCCTGACGCGGCCGCACTATCTGTCCGCTTCGCGGTTGAGCCGCCCCCTCATCGCGGCATCGACTCTCCCAAGGGGGCACCCACGGCTTACACCGACGGCGATGACGACGCGCCCGCGGCGCTTTCCATCGTGCAACATGAAGATGATGACGTTGACTGGCCGGCCTTCCGGTCCACCCCGTGGATCCCATCTTTCAGCGGGTCTGGCAGCGGCACCTCCAAGTAAGCATCGAGTTCCACATCGTCGCCAATCGCCAACGCCAAGATGTGTGAACCTCCGTGTGTCAATTAGACTTCAGTAGACAACTTAAACCTTCGATGCCTGACTCACTTTGCCTATAGATTGTTCCGGGCCAGCGCCCAGGCGGGGATCCGCAGCTAGCTGGACTGAAAAAGGTCCCATTGGGCCTGTAACTATCTGTATGGTTTAGGGTTAGGGCTTTCTAGCTTGCATGCCTGCTTTGGCACCTCACCTCTTCGGGGTGAGGTGGTGTCACGGAGACACAGACTTCCCCCCCCTGGGGGAGGGAGCCCTGGTCTTTCTGTCACCCCTCGACCTCAGGTGCCAAGTCAGCTCCGCCTGTCATCAGTGGTGGGGAAAATAAAACCCCTGTATTTTATTTTCATGTATCTTAGACTGCGAATCACCCGAGCACCTCGTCCCAGCTTCACAGAGTTTGTGGAGACTGCGAAAACACGCGTATAACCCACCGTCGTCCGTTATACCCACCGTTCATTTCACTGTCTCTGTTAAAAAACCAAACCGATATAGAGCCCTGCCCTAGGTGGTGTGCGGGATTTGACACTGTGACACCCGAAACTGTCACATGTCACTTCCTATAGTAGGCGGGGTGACCGTCACCAGTAGACGGGAAACACCCGTTAGGTATGTATGTTATCTCTCTCTTTATCAAGAGACTTTTACCGTTATGATATCGTAACCCTTAACTCAGGGTTTCTCTCTCTAGTGAAAGATACATTACTGCCGAATCGTATATCTACCAATGCTTCTTCAAAAATATTAGAGGCTGCCAGAGCCATAACATTCTACAAGTGTTTGCCTAGAGAGCCAAGTGATACCTAGGCCTGAGAGCTGAGACTCCCTACAGATCTTCCGCTCGTCGCGGCACAATCGGATTTCAGGCATAGCGGAGATCTCAAAATTGAGACCGTTTCAACACCCTAGAATCCTGGTATTAGGTTTAGGTTTCCTTGCTATTCACCCTTTTTACCGTAGGGCATAGGCGAGGCATGATCGAGGTGAGGCGAGGGGGGAATCCGGAATGATTGTGGACACTGCACTCTCTCTCACACAAACACGACACGGTTCACACGACAGTTGAACAGCCACAAGACGGTCACACACACACACACAAACGGATGGTTAATCGTTGGACTTGTTGAATTGCCGGATTGAAAGCTGCAGCAAACCTCCCGTCCACATTTTTCGTTACCTTTCATCAGCCAAACTTTTGATTTCGGGCTGCCATTCTGTTACATTCGGACTTGCAGATCGGCAGACCACAGAGTGTATTTCATCACTGTGCCCTCACCCGGAGTGAATTCCGCTCACAGAGTCTTTGATAGCTTCTCATTCTCAAATGAAAAGCTTGAGACGACTAGCTTATATACGATCATATACTTCGTGTAGCGATAGAATGGGCTTGAGTTGGGGATACATTAACCTGTTCAGTGTGGTCGCCATCATCCTGACAGTGAAGCTCGGCGAGGTATCGGGCCATATTTTTCGTACTGCAAGCGGGCTGGATGGAGGAGAATGTCACGACACGCTTACAAATTTGCGAGTTGAGCATGATGCTTTAGCGGAGGTACACGCCTCCCTCCTGAAATGTCACGGGTTCTGTCTGTAGCCTACGCTTATAAGATTTACGACGAATAGTGTATATGGGGCTTGCTCACTTCAACGACAATTTGATAGAAATGTAAGCCTTCGTTTGGTCTGTCGAAAAATAATTTGCCAATATTATGCATGTCAACTGTATCATCTGGAAAGGGAGAGGGACTCCATTGCGCGCTGCGCAGGTGTCGTGGCGTTATCAAAAGGCGCAGCGCGATCTCCGAGTAAGCGCCTTCCCGCACGAGCAATGTCGGGGTGTATCTGCAGTTTTCTCCTTCTCCGTTTGGCGGCTGACGCAAGAGTGACGTTCTGAAAGTAGCTCACCTTCAGCTCGTTGGATGCCTGTCCCGCAGGAGTGCTCTGCAATGAGAGACCTAAAGGAGAAAGGCTCTAATGACCCAAAGGCGAAGGCTTATGTTGGTGATTCTATCTCGCTAGCGGAGCTGTTCAAACGTTGCAAACATCTGAGCGAGGAAGTCACGGAACTCAAGAAGAGCCAGCATCAAAGACAGGTCCACACGAAAGCGCTGGTCCATGCTGGTTCAACAAGCCGAACCGGATATCATCATCGGCTACAATCAAATTGTCACCCCCATGTGGAAGTGCCCAGCGATATGTACTCGCCATCCGTATCATCTGACAGTCTGCGCTCGTCCCCAGCCCACTGTAGATAAAATTGCGATCCGTAATCATCCATTTTCCTGTGCTGGTTCCCAGTCGACTAAAAATATACTTGCCACCTGTATTATCTAATACTGCGTGCACGCCCCTTCCCAACAAAACACATGCTCGTCACCTGATTCAATGCTTTGCGTGCACTCCCCTGCCGATTAGACATGTACTCGCCATCGCTATTATCGGACAGCGTGTGCTCGCCCTCAACCGAAAGAAATCAATATCTGTTTACTTGGCTGATCGGATTTTGCGCATATTTTCTTTCTTGGGCTTAACGTCGTGGCAGTGTTTCCATACACAGTCTGAGTCACCATCATGGGTGCCTTGCCAGGCATCCTTCAAGTTACTAAGTGTTTAGAATTACCTGTTGAAGAAGTTTCCTTGAAAGTGCTGGGCGTCATATAGTCCAACATAGGAGTGCCCTATCATCCTCGTCATGTTCTGCGCGGCCGCGAAGCAAAGCGGCTCAGAGAAACTGAGTGTTTGGCCTGTATTGGTCTCTTGCTTCCCAATTTTGACATTGACAAGTATGCACATCACATCAGAGCTTGCTCAAAGATTCACTCTCTCAGTCTTTCAAGAAAAATAAAGCAGCCGACAAGTATTGTGTTGAGTACAGTGTTGCTATTTCCAACCTCGGAAAATATCCACCTTCTGATTCAGCAACAAGTCAGTCTAGCGATGACTACTGGATCTTTCTCCTCTTCAAAAACGATTTCTGAGAAACAAGAACACCATGATTGTCTGCGTGCAGCCCTTGCACTCTCAGCTCTGCACCATTGTAGTAAAAAGTGCGGTGGGTAGGGACCTGCACTGTGGCACTGACTGTTTACACTGACCATACTGTATTCACATGGCAGAACAATGTACGGCGTTTTCGAGATGCTCAAGAGAAGGAAGGAGGCTGCTATACAAGTGAGCACACACCACAGAGCTCACCCATATTGGCTTAGGCTGAAGGAGGCAAAAGCTTGTTGGCCCTTGCCTATCGTCAAAGCACTCTTTTGAAGTCAAGATATCTCCAAGTGTGTGCGCCTGTAGCACGATTGCACTTGAGCCATCGAGTGCAGATGAGCTTTTCGCTTGCTACACAGCCCCCGCCAGAGCCTAACCCAGATGCCCCACAACGTAGATAAGCAGAAGATTGCCAGTCGAGGCCAAACATTTGTCGGAGGCTGTGCATGGAATTGTCAGAGACCGTGCTTGAAATTCACTGCTTGGCAACGTTCCAGGTTTTGTGAGGGCCATGATCGTTTTCTTGGAGGGAGAGTTAGCATCTTATGTGATAACTTCGGCATCGGTGGGGTACAGATCGTGCCTGGCAGTTGCAGAATCCAACCGCAATCCTCCCTACCCACCTTTACGCCGAGCGCTTCGATGTGTCTTTCCTCATGCAATACTATAAGGTGGCAAATTATTTATGTAATTTGTTGGATTCATGTTAGGATCAGGAGACGGTTGCCTAACTCCTGTTGACTTGTGCCACGGCGCCTGTGAATCAGTAGTTGACTTATGCCACTGGCCGCCATCAATTTGATGTCAGGAGTTCCAGCGAGCCACGCGGCTGCTACAAATTAAGCTTTGCCAAAGAAAGGAAACAATGCAGTCAGCAGATTGTCCAGAATGGCGATTGTGAAGTTCCAGGATGTGTGCGCTTGACGAACGTATCCGAAAAGTGACTCCATTATCATGTTGTTTTGGAGGAGTGCAGCATCCACAAAATGTGGCTGTGTTGGTGGAGCGTTTGTACGGCTGCACGCATGGGCCAAGTGGAGATGGCCAACTGCAAGGTGACTGCCCACGCCACTCAAAGTGAATATACCATCTAGCTCCTCTTTAACCTCTAAGTTTCGGTTTGTTGTGATATGCAACAAACTTTCGAGTTCGGTTTCTAAGGTCATATGGCTCCCATTTTCCTTTTGAAAATAGTTTTGAAAAGATCTCCAAGCGCACCCAGAACGCTAATTTGTAGCGATTTTCAAACGATTTAAGATATTGTGTGCGTGTTGAAGTGATCAAATTTCAACCTACTACATCCACCCTAGCAATGCATGACTACAACCCTACTAGTGTGTGCTCGGGTTTGAACCTCTGATCAAATTGCTCAAGTGGCATATGGCGCCAAATAAATTCAATGATAAGTAAGTCTCACAGATCTTCGGTTCCATCCATTATCAATGCTTTTATAGTGTACGTCATAATGAGACGTGTCCATCAATTTCTTTTGCATCTCTCATCTTATTGCCAAAAGGCACAGTGCATAACATTTCATTGAAATAGTTCTCTTCTTACTTTGGAATGTTTCCCCTAGGCATATTCACAACTTCACATGCTTTCTAGGCCTTCACAACTTTACATGCTTTCTAGGCCTTCACAACTTCACATGCAAAATGCTTGCGTCTTATGGGATGGGTGGGTAGAGAACGCTAAAGAACAGAGCTATGAATTACACAGATGGAACTCCTTACTACTTTAAGTGTGAAACCGACAGATCTCGATCAGGCACCTTTGCTCTTGTTTGACGGCCCACAAACAACTGTGGATCTACCAGCACCTCTAAAATTCGGCAGCTCCGATTGAATCATATCTTCAACAAGCGATAGTTCCGAGACTCAGGTGCTCAACATTTATTAAAATGGACCAATTCCATCCTTTAAGTAGGGGTGAACCGAATAAAATTTCGAAAAACATAAAAAACATACCCCTACCTCACTTCCGACCGGCACCACCGCCTCCCATGGCACGTGTGATGCCGCCACCTCTAACACCCCATGCCCGGCCCTGGTTAGGTGAGAAGCAGGTATTATGCATTTGCGAACCCTTTTCCGCTTGGTCAAATGGTACCGCCGCATGTAAACGGTGCTGCATTGAAGTGTTGAACCCTGAAAATAAAAGGCTTCGATTTCATGTGGTGTTTTGAATGGAAAAAGGTAGTGATAAGTGAGCTGCATGCACTTTTTGTTCAAGAAGTGGGCGGTGCATACTTTAAAATGGGGAGTATTGATAGGTTCATGATACTGTGCATCACAACAGGAGATTGGGCCTTCGAGCGGGTTCTTTTTGTGGGGGAGTTTGAACATGCTTGGAATCATGGGGTGTTCTGGTGCATATTGCATATACAATATAGTGCATAATATGAATGATAAATATACATAGTATATATAACCCAAGCTCTTTATAAAGACAGACCTGGGCAAATTACTCAATCAACTTCATCATGAATCAAAGCGCAGTTGTGATTGGCGCACGTGCAAGAGATGCCACGTCATATATCACTCAGAGTCAGATGAGCGGAGCGAAGAAAGAAAACAAACCGAAATTCAGAACCGATGCAACTTAATCATGAAACAAAAACGAATCGTCAAGGTCAAACGTGTCGCGAGTCTGGATAGTGTCATCGTAAACGATACTTCATCATCAATCTGGCTAGCATGTTTGCATGATGACTTGTAACATGACCAACACGGTTGATGACGGCCTAGTGGAGATCTTGAGATCGACAATTCTAGTATATATACTACGACTACTGCCCTTATTTATTACTTGTAATATTTGACTATGCATCTACACTAAACATGCATAAAGGCAAGAAATGCATCCAGCCTAAATATGCTTCAGGCTACAACATATATATATATATATATATATATATACAGTATAGTGCATAATATGTATGATATAATATGATATAGTGCATGTACGTGATGGCTCAAAATGTCGGTGGTGGAGCTAGGTAACCAGGTTAGTATACATTTGGTGGGTTGGGGGCTATTGCTTTTTTTCTTCAGGGCTCACAAGCGAGCTCATCGTGAATGTGGACTCGAGTGATGAGCAAGACGTCGAGGCTTGGATGCTGGTCCGTTCACATACACTCCTGCCTCCGCGCCATGCTCTGCACCAATTCTTGATCTTTCCTTCTCCTCAGCCACGATGGAATCTAGCCCTCTTTCCAGCCGCTGGTCTGTCCCACAACGGCAAGGATGCGCACAGTTTGAATCGAGAGCAGGGAGGACTCACTATCAGCTTTCCCCCTTGCTGCCCTTGTCTTTTCAGTTCCATTCCCTCCATTTGAGCCCTTGTGAATAGTACGTGAGGGTTCCTTTGCCACCTTACCTGTGTTGTGTGTTTTAAAGCTATCGCCGCATTTGCTCGTACTTCACCTAGCCTTTGCAGAGGTAGCCTTTACTTGGCAGCACATATGCACACACGACTTGCATGCAAACAATTTTGCTCAAACGTTGATTTTTGACCCAAACGCATATTATTAGCATTTGGTAGTTAAATAGTTTTTGTTTCTCAACACTGCGAGATTGTTTCTCATGTCTGTTTTTGAATGGTTTTTAGGTCGAAACACCGCATGTAACGGAAACTTTCGAGCACCCTTGTGGCACAGAAGCCGCTCAAAATTCACAGGCTCTAATTGAGCTAGTTCTTTCTCTCACACATCGCGCTTGCCATGTTTCAGAGATAAATGTGGCACGCTGTCATAAGTTCGTATGTTCATGCTCACAAGTGGTCTATCCCCTCCATGATGGTATAGTCCATCCAAAGTACCTTTCCGTGTGCCCATTTGGGACCGCTGTATTGGGACAGCTGGGAGGTCGATATGCTGCTGCACTGCAGCAGACAGCTGGGACCAGCCCTCAGAAAAGCAGATCTCCGCCATTGCAGGGCCCACAGCTCAAGGGCAGGTGCAAGCACCCTTGCGGGCGCTGAGGCTGGGAAAATGTCCGCCGTCTGCAAGGGTGCAACCCGCTTGCCCCGGCTCCAGCTCCACCCATCCATCAGCTTGGGAGTTCGCAACCTGGGCTTTCTCCCAGGCGCCCGTCAGCAGCAGCCTGAGACCCCCTGCTCTGGGCAGGGGCATCTGAATCTTCTGCCCGGAGCGCCTCCCGCAGGCGCGCAGCACCCTAGACCTCCTTGCTGGTGGATCTTGCCCACCGCTGCTTTTCTGCCAGAGGCCTCTGTCCCCTTCTCCTTGCATGGGACCCCCGAGATGTGTGGGCGGCGGGCGCTGCTTGCACGCGGAGGCCCTTGTCCGGGCACCCAAAAGTGACAGTACCAGCACCAGGTGCTCGCACGCTGATATTAACTGCATGCTCCGCGGTCATATCACTGAGATGGTAAGGGCGTATATATGTGCCTCTGCCATTTGCCTCGCGGGCAGCCAGGGGCGCACCGTGCCAAGCGGGGCTCACCCGGCCGACCTCGCCCTGTTAGTCGCAGGCCAGAGGATCCTCGCCCTCACAGCCCTGTGCAGTGGCACTGGGCGCAATCCTCGGGCGCTGCGCTGCGAGCTCCAAAGATAGATTGTCCTCGGACGCTGCGCTGCGAGCACCAAAGATAGATTGTCCTCGGGCGCTGCGCTGCGAGCTCCAAAGATAGATTGTCCTCGGGCGCTGCGCTGCGAGCTCCAAAGATAGATTGTCCTCGGGCGCTGCGCTGCGAGCTCCAAAGGTAGCTTGTTCTCGGCCGCTGCGCTGCGAGCTCCAAAGATAGCTTGTCCTCGGACGCTGCGCTGCGAGCTCCAAAG
>LGRX02014054.1:0-37721 GCA_001247695.2 Cymbomonas tetramitiformis
CAGTGTGGGAGCTATGGCTGCAGTACAGTGTGGGAGCTACAGCTGCATGCGGTGTGGGAGCTGTGGCTGCAGTACAGTGTGGGAGCTGCAGTACAGTGTGGGAGCTGCAGCTACAGTGCGGTGTGGGAGCTGTGGCTGCAGTACAGTGTGGGAGCTGCAGTACAGTGTGGGAGCTGCAGCTACAGTGCGGTGTGGGAGCTGCAGTACAGTGAGGGAGCTATGGCTGCCGTACAGAGTGGGAGCTGTGGCTGCCGTACAGTGTGGGAGCTGTCGTTGCAGTACAGTGTGGGAGCTGCAGTTGCAGTACAGTGTGGAGCTGTTGCTGCGGTACAGTGTGGGAGCTGTGGTTGCAGTACAGTGTGGGAGCTGCAGCTGCGGTACAGTGCGGGGCTGCAGCTGCAATACGGTGTGGAGACCTGTGGCTGCAGTACAGTGTGGGCTGCAGCTGCAGTAAAAGTGTGGGACCTGTGGCTGCAGTACAGTGTGGGAGCTGCAGCTGCGGTGCTGATGTGGGGAGGCTGCAGTACAGTGTGGGATCTGTGGCTGCCGTACAGTGTGGGAGCTATGGCTGCGGTACAGTGTGGGAGCTACAGCTGCAGTACCGTGTGGGACCTGGCTGCAGTACAGTGTGGGAGCTACAGGCGCAATACCGTGTGGGAGCTATGGCTGCAGTACAGTGTGGGGGCTGTGGCTGCAGTACGGTGTGGGAGCTGCAGCTGCAGTACAATCAGGGAGCTATGGCTGCCGTACAGTGTGGGAGCTGCAGTACCGTGTAAGAGCTGCAGCTGCAGTACAGTGCGGGAGCTGCAGTTCAGTGTGGGAGCTGTGGCTGCGGTACAATGTGGGGCTGCGGTACAGTGTGGGAGCTGCAGCTGCAGACGTACAGTGTGGGAAGACTTGTGGCTGCAGTACAGTGTGGGAGCTGCAGCTGCAGTACAGTGTGGGAGCTGTGGCTGCAGTACAGTGTGGGAGCTGCAGCTGCAGTACAGTGAGGAGCTGTGGCTGCAGTACAGTGTGGGAGCGGCAGCAGCTTGGTACCGTTTGGGAGCTGTGGCTGCAGTACAGTGTGGGAGCTGCAGCTGCAGTACGGTGAGGGAGCTGTGGCTGCAGTACAGTATGGGAGCTGCAGCTGCAGTACAGTGTGGGAGCTACAGCTGCAATACGGTGTGGGACCTGTGGCTGCAGTACAGTGTGGGAGCTACAGCTGCAGTACAGTGTGGGAGCTATGGCTGCAGTACAGTGTGGGAGCTGCAGCAGCAGTACAGTGCGGGAGCTGCAGCTACAGTGCAGTGTAGGAGCTGTGGCTGCAGTACGGGGTGGGAGCTGCAATACAGTGTGGGAGCTGCAGCTGCAGTACAGTGTGGGAGCTATGGCTGCCGTACTATGTGGGAGCTGCAGCTGCAGTCCAGTGTGGGAGCTATAGCTGCAATACCGTGTGGGAGTTGTGGCTGCAGTACTGTGTGGGAGTTGCAGCTGCAGTACAGGAGTGGGAGCTGTGGCTGCATTACAGTGTGGGACCTGTGGCTGCAGTGCTTTGTGGGAGCTATGGCTGTAGTACATTGTGGAACTGCAGCTGCACAGTACAGTGTGGGAGCTGCAGCAGCAGTACAGTGTGGGAGCTGTCGCTGCAGTACAGTATGGGAGCTGCAGCTGCAGTACAGTGTGGGAGCTACAGCTGCAATACGGTGTGGGAGCTGCAGCAGCAGTACAGTGTGGGAGCTGCAGCTGCGGTACAGTGTGGGAGCTACAGCTGCAATACGGTGTGGGAGCTGCAGCAGCAGTACAGTGTGGGAGCTGCAGCTGCGGTACAGTGTGGGAGCTGTGGCTGCCGTACAGTGTGGGAGCTGCAGCTGCAGTGCAGTGTGGGAGCTGGCTGCAATACGGTGTGGGACATGTGGCTGCGAGTACAGTGTGGGCTATGGCTGCAGTACAGTGTGGGGCGTAGCTGCAGCAGTGTGGGAGCTGCAGCTGCGGTACAGTGTGGGACCTGTGGCTGCAGTGTGGTGTGGGAGCTGCAGTACAGTGTGGGAGCCGTGGCTGCAGTACAGTGTGGGAGCTGCAGCTGCAGTGCGGTGTGGGAGCTGCAGCTGCAGTACAGTGTGTGAGCTATGGCTGCAGTACAGTGTGGGAGCTGCAGCTGCAGTACAGTGAGGGTACTGTGGCTGCAGTACAGTGTGGGAGCTACAGCTGCAATACGGTGTGGGACCTGTGGCTGCAGTACAGTGTGGGAGCTACAGCTGCAGTACAGTGTGGGAGCTATGGCTGCAGTACAGTGTGGGAGCTGTGGCTGCAGTACAGTGTCGGGAGCTTTGTAGCTGCAGTACAGTGTGGGAGTTGTGGCTGCAGTACCGTGTGGGAACGCTATGGCTGCAGTACGGTGTGGGAGCTGTGGCTGCAGTACAGTGTGGGAGCTGCAGCTGCAGTACAGTGTGGGAGCTGCAGCTGCAGTGCAGCGTGGGAGCTGTGGCTGCGGTACAGTGTGGGAGCTATGGCTGTAGTACAGTGTGGGAGCTGTGGCTGCAGTACAGTGTGGAGTGCAGCTGCATACAGTGTGGGAGCTGGCTGCAATACGGTGTGGGACCTGTGGCTGCGCTACAGTGTGGGAGGCCACAGCTGCAGTACAGTGTGGGAGGCTATGGCTGCAGTACAGTGTGGGAGCTGCTGCTGCAGTACTGTATGGGAGCTGCAACTGCAGTACAGTGTGGGACCTGTGACTGCAGTACAGTGTGGGAGATATGGCTGCAGTACAGTGTGGGAGCTATGGCTGTAGTACAGTGTGGGAGCTGTAGCTGCGGTACAGTAATGGAGCTGCAGCTGCAGTACCGTGTTGGAGCTGCCGTACGGTGTGGGAGCTGCAGCTGCAGTACAGTGTGGGAGCTGTGGCTGCAATACAGTGTGGGAGCTGCAGCTGCAGTACGGTGTGGGAGCTATGGCTGCCGTACTGTGTGGGAGCTGCAGCTGCAGTACAGTGTGGGACCTGTGGCTGCGCTACAGTGTGGGAGCTGTGGCTGCAATACAGTGTGGGAAACTATGGCTGCAGTACAGTGTGGGACCTGTGGCTGCAGTACAGTGTAGGGCTGCAGCTGCAGTCACCAGTGTGGGAGCTGTGGCTGCAGTACAGTGTGGGAGCTGTGGCTGCAGGACAGTGTGGGAGCTATGGCTGCAGTACAGTGTGGGAGCTGCAGCAGCAGTACAGTGTGGGAGCTGTCGCTGCAGTACAGTATGGGAGCTGCAGCTGCAGTACAGTGTGGGAGCTGCAGCTGCAGTACAGTGTGGGAGCTGCAGCTGCAGTACAGTGTGGGAGCTGCAGCTGCAGTACAGTGTACTGTCGACAGCCCGCACGAGCAATCGGGTGTTGTAGCCCCTCTCTGGGCTGTTTTCCTCTAGAAGGGGGACAGCCTTCAGCCTATACCAAGTGGAGGGTGGTCCGCCTTGTGTGTGTGCATTAAGCACGATTAGGAAGTAAAACAGACTTGCTACATAGACGGTCACAGCTGCCAGTGGCTGTGCATGCCTACGTTGATCCTCAGCAGTTCTCTCGAAGTCGCGGTGTAAGGATAACAACGATTGCATCTGATGAATAGATTGCTTTCTATTAATGTGTGGACCTCCTGGATCAATAGGAAGATCCCAATACTAAAGCGGCGAGTAGGAAGATTTGGGGATGGCGCATCAAATACTAAAGCGGCAAGTAGGAAGATTTGGGGATGGCGCATCAAATACTAAAGCGGCGAGTAGGAAGATTTGATGATGGCGCATCTCGCTTGAGGCCACCAACCTCGCGGCAAGGAAAGGGAAGGCAAGGGAAGCCGGTGGTGGTCTGTGGCATGGAACTCTTTGTTGGAAAATGTTAGATAGGTAATTGACGTTTTGGAAAGGCAGTGTGAGCAATCAGTGGATACATCGGTGTTGTCTGTCTCCTACTGCCATAACTAAGTTATCTGCGGGAGTGTGTCACAGGATGACATGGATACAAGGGGGCTTTCCCTGTCATGAATCTTTGAACCCAGCTCAGCTTCACGCAAAGAACTTGACCTTCCAAAAGAAACCGTCTGGCGAGTACAGACAGATGTGAGAGACAGGGTTGAGTCATGGTGTGATTGATGACATATTGCCATTGCCATACTATATATCATTGACATGTTGCACTACTCCTTTGTGGGGTTGGCACCTCGCGACGACACATCGCATGCAATTCATTCAACTTGCGGTTGCTGCTTTATTACATGGTTCTTAGATGGTTCTTAAATGGAACCTATAATATTAGTCGGTATGGTTCACTGCTATCAAAATCTAGTATATGGATCAAAATTTAGTGCATAGCCCAAACTTCACTTCCTTTCGAATAAAAGGTATCCTCTTTGCATACTATATACCACCACTCAAATATGTAGGAGTGGGTAAAGGTGATCCTAATCATATTGCTATTAATGTTGACTATCCCTTTAGAAATCACTGTTGTGGGATGATGGCGTGCGTGCATGATATGTCAGGTGATGCTACATGTGACCCCAGCATTCATGGGTTCATATGCTCCCAATCCATAAGACGAGGAGTATGCATACAAGTAATTTTCGTTTCTTGTGTTCACATGCTTGGTAAGTTCCATAAGTTCCAAAATGCAAGGCCTGCGGCAGTGCCACTGCGCTAGTTTTTTAGGGTGACCCCCCTACATAGAATCGCCTGAGTGCCACCCCCCCATAAATTGTGCTGCAGCTTTTCTAGCGCACTTTGAATTGACATTAGTCGTGGGGCACCTGCGGTAGGGTACTGCATATAATGCTCGGACGCACCGAAGATCGCACGATCGGGACTGACATGTAAGCAGCATGAATTATAATGTTGGCATGCGAGCACTTGCGAGAGTATGGACACATGCACACTTTGACATTTTTGCGCCCACGTCGGACGAGGCACCCAACACCGCATGTTATGTGTTCATGCTGCCCATGATAGTCCCATGGCAGGATATATTGCTTTATAATTTGGCAAACGAGATGTGGGTAGGAATTATAGCGGTGATAAATAACCATCTCAACGAAGTGATGAGCATGCATTTATTTGTATTTTTCGAAGAATAATTCTAATTAATTCTACGACGCGCACCTTGACCATACTAGCTTATGTCCGCACGTGTACCGCAGTGTACTATTACCGCGTTGCATGACATGGATATCGGTCCCACTGAAATGGATTATAAGATACAAAGTGCAATCACGGGCACAACATCTTGCGATTCAATATCTCCACCCCTGTATATGTACCTCATGTGCCCTAAGTAAGCACGTGCATTGGACGAAAGTTTGTTTCCGTATAGCGGACACATTGCGAAACGATTAAGAGATATATATAATGTTGTAAGGGGCGGCCTAACATCGCTTGCATTGGGGGAGGGAGGGGGCAAAATAGAACATGAAATTCCCCTAGCAGCATGCACCAACGCCCAGGGTATATTGCGTACCGTGGCGGGCCGGCCCGGGGCCGTAGCTTGCTACTCCGGGCCGCATGCGGGCCGATGGAATATACGGATGTGGGCCGTGACGTTGAATATGAAAATATTGCATTGCTGTGCCGAAAAAAGGCTCGGGCGGCTGCGCAACGCTCTCACCCAAAAATTTTATGAAAAATTTCAAGCGATATAATGGATAAAGGGAAGATAATTTTGAAATTATTCACGAGAATTTTGTGTTAAAGCGGGCTCTCACGACATGGGGGGGGCGAAAGCCGACATCTTGCGGACCGGCAACGAGTCCGCAGCACGAAGCAGCGGAGATGAGCCTCGAGATACTCATCAGCACAGCTCAGGCTGCGCTGAGGGCACAAAGGCTAGCACGAAGGCAGGGGGCGGCCCTGCCGGAATGCATCGGTGACGACGAGTCCATCGCGCTTACGCCGCAACAGAGCCTAACGCATCTGGCTCTGCACGCGACTCGAGCAGTTGCAGCAGCGGCAACGGTGTGCCTTCCCGCATTTGAGCGGGCTAGCACGACAGCACCGGGCTTGGCGACTTCATCGACGTTTCCGCCTTCTTCATCCACGCGTGGCACCGCCTCATCGCAGGGGCCAAGCGTCAGGACCCTCAGAAGAACCACGCAGCGACAGAACGCGAAGGAGCGCGCTGAGCGGAGAGATCCGCCAGCGACGACGGGGTTTTTCACGACTCCTTCCGTTTTGCCAACAGTCGTGCCAGGAGCATCTTTCACCTTTGGCAACGCCTCTGGAACAGTGAAGTCCAGAGACTTCGCGCAAACCGCGGCGCCATCCTGTGGTGCAGCGGTTTCGGACTCAACGTTTTCGGACATCGTTCAGCGTGCACCGTCTGGCACACCGCCTTCTCCTGGTGAGAAACGTAGTGGTAAACCGGCATCGGTGCCGCCTAGCCCACCGAGAACGAGCAAAAAGGGGAAAGCAGCTGCGCAGGGGGATGTGTGGGGGACTCGCAGGACGAGGACATCGCCGACCTCGAGTACGAGGACCCCTGGCATGAGGCGGACGGCTTGGACGTGGAGGTCTATGACCAGCACGTCTGATAACCGGAAATCCGCCAGCTACATTTCCCTGGCGCGCCTTCACTCAGCGCGCATGTGCAGGACCTGCTGGGAGCGAGTCAGCGGCCGACGAGTTTGGCAACCTGGCGGGACAGGCACGACAGAGCCGGCAACCGCTTTTCGTCCCCCACACCACGACGCATCTGGGGGTTTTCAGCGGCGGCAGCGGCGTGGTCATTGGACTGGCGCATCTACATTCGACCACAATATCTGCTCAACATCTACCCTCTGCAGATCTTGCTCTCGTTGGAGCACAACTTGTGCTTGTAGAATTGCATGTATCCTAGGATATGCACCCCCACCGGGCCGCATACTGGGAGACCCCATTAGGGGCTCCACTAGTAGACGGCCTCACTTGGCATCGGATAAACTTGCTTGCCTGGTGCCAAATAAACAGTGGGGGCATCTTTAACCGCTTATCGCCCGTGCCATCTGAACTGCAGCCTCCCGTTATGAGGCAGGGCTGCAGGGAGGGTTTTAACTTTTGCAAGTGATAACTGCCTGGGACATCTGTAGATAGGTAGAAATAAAGGGGCAGGCTTGACAGCTGTGCACCTCCTGACATCACGTCTCCGGTAGGAGTATGTCACATTTTTTCTTTTTGCTGTGCCAGTGTGATCGCAGTCAAGTAGGCGGAACTTGAAATTGTCCCGCCACATCTCAAGGCGGTCCAAGATAGATTTTGATACATTGAAAAGGCGTGTCTATCTGAGCTGCACCATCCGATACTACTGCGACGAGGCGTCCGTGATCCTGTATCACTGTTTTTAAAGTGTTGCGTATTATTTCGTTGGGGAGGGTCCGAATTTTCGTCGAGGGGGGACTGGGATGTGAAGAGAATTACTATTCGAGTTTTGGGATGCCGATTGATTGTTGCTGGTGCCTGCAAATTGGCGGTTTGAGGCGGTGGGGGGGCTGTTCTTCCATTCCGGAATGATTCGTGAATAAAAGCAGCGGAAAGTACGGGAAAGTTGTGCGGGAAGAGAGAGCCGGTGAGGTGGCGGCATTCCTTTTGATTTTTGTGTTTGCTAAGCTGTTTTTCAGCGCTTCCACGGCAAAAGGTGCGATGAAAGGCGTGAAAAAGGAGCCCCCTGCGATGCATTAACAGTGATGGTGCGTAAAGATTGGTGGAAATGACATGGCGAATAGAGAAGTCGGTAGGCTACGATCAATGAAATCCAGTTTTAATCCAGTACAGTAATCACGAGTAGTAACATCTGGCTGCAGCTGCGGTATACCAATCGTAAATATGTGAAAGTACGGTCAAGATGAAAATTGATCTTTGGCAAGTGCCATAGTGTAGCTGTGATTGAAAGTGAGTGGGCCGTTTTGCGAGGATTGACGAGTGGAGCGTGGACGGTGGCCGATGGCCTGATACGAAAACCGAGCGCTCGTACATTATATGTAATCGAGAGGTCCACGGTTTGAAACCGCCTTTGACATCATATTTTCTGGAAATTTGATGCTAGTACGTGAAGACATGAGTCATAAAATCGTCTAAGTGCAAAAACATCTCCCGGAATAGAATCCGTCTAAGTGCAAAAACATCTCCCGGGCATAGTTATATATCTTTCCTGGATTTATATATGAAATATAATTTTCGGGGAAATCTGAATACATACAAGTATATATATATATATACGTGTAGTGTAGTGTAAATGCATGAACAAATACAAATAATACAAAAGGGTCCCAAGCGTGTTCATAAAAACCATCGAGAGCATATAAACTCAAAAATGCAGGATCGGTTACGATATCCGAAGCATAACCACTAGTAGAATGAATGCGTTGAAGCAAGTTGCTATAATTATTGCGATATGGATGTTCAATATTAATAGCAATATGGTTAGCAGCACTACGGCCAACACCTTTAAATACCAAAGCTGACATATTCACCACCGGTGTAGCGATGCGCAATAAACATTTCAACTCTAAACGCCGTTTAAGCCATGAATGAAGTTGAGAAAGTAAAGATACACTAGTATTGATATGGCAATCCACATCATCAATAAAATCATCAATCAACGTATTAATAATGTCTACTCGCGTGCCAGAAGCATCATACCAACTCCACAACGCAGTAGTACAACGGTTCTGAATAGAATCCGGCCCCGTGACATAATGAAGCCATCAACAGAAGGGAAAGCCAAATGTCATAAATCAGGAAACTGCTGAAGGTCCAGGACGGAGTGCATCTGCTTCCTTGTACATATATGCTGCCCAACATCAACAACCAGAAATTATGTACACACCAGTAATTTAAAATAGTCTGAGACATCACAGAGTATTAATCCATTGAGGGATCAACTCCAACCTGATGTTTTTGTTACTCATGCCTGTTTGGCTGAATGCTATTTTAAATTACTGGTGTGTACACAATTTCTGGTTAAATTAATGTTGGGCAGCATATCAAGGTATGTCTTACGCAAGGTCGACTTTACACAAAACTTCCGAAAATAGTTTTATTCGATAAACATGTCGCTCAAAGCAATCTAAACATATTGCTTACTCCGGGTATGCAATTGTCCCAGGCATTGAAAAGTTATGGTCGATACCGCTCAGTTATCTCCCATACTTAACCATACATAAGCGGAAACTTAAATCGCTTATATCTCACGATCTAGAAAATCAGAAGTGTTGTGTAAAGTCGACCTCGCGTAAGACATACCTTGATATATGTACAAGGAAGCAGATGCACTCCGTCCTGGACCTTCAGCAGTTTCCTGATTTATGACATTTGGCTTTCCCTTCTGTTGATGGCTTCATTATGTCACGGAGGCCGGATTCTATTCAGAACCGTTGTACTACTGCGTTGTGGAGTTGGTATGATGCTTCCGGCATGCAAGTGGACATTATTAATATGTTGATTGATGATTTTATTGATGATGTGGATTGCCATATCAATACTAGTGTTTCTTTACTTTCTCAACTTCATTCATGGCTTAAACGGCGTTTAGAGTTGAAATGTTTATTGCGCATCGCTACACCGGTGGTGAATATGTCAGCTTTGGTATTTAAAGGTGTTGGCCGTAGTTCTGCTAACCATATTGCTATTAATATTGAACATCCTTATCACAATAATTATAGCAACTTGCTTCAACGCATTCATTCTACTAGTGGTTATGCTTCGGATATCGTAACCGATCCTGCATTTTTGGGTTTATATGCTCTCGATGTTTTTTTATGAACACGCTTGCAGGACCCTTTTGCATTCTTTCTATTTGTTTATGCATTTACACAATTCCATGGGCATAAGCCTGGGTGTTTGCACTCTAATGCTGCATGGTGTGTACCGAAAAAACTCTTCATTACACTATACTCTGTGCAACATTCGTTGGTTATCCTTAGAACAGAATACTGCAAACAGATCAGATGATCATGATATATCGATTGACACGCAACGGCTTTTGCGTGAGAGTGCACGAGCTGAGAAGCATGCTGCACGCCGTGCCCGTTTTATTAAGGCACGACACCCGTCATTTTGGCGTGGTGTGTTAGTTGTATCTCTTGTTGGGATATATGGCTTTACCTCTTTTATATTGACTACTTCTTTATATTCCTATCATATTCTATGATGGGTGGCATATCTGAAGTGTGAGGGCAGAACTCCACTGGATATTGGGTTCCTCTTGATGTTATCCTCGTCCTCACAATTATTATTGTGTATGCACATGGCCTTTTTAGGGGGCATTTATTTGCTCGCCCCCACTGCCCGGATATTGTCGGGTGGGTGGGTTGGATTTTTACTCTGTGATGCACGAGGGGTATATGTACTTTATTATATGGGTTGTACAGTTTATATATTACTATAACATGTGTCATTTACATTTTCTCGTTGTTGGTTTTCGTCCGAGGGTGGGTACGATGCTTTTGTTGCTTCCCATACTCATTTGTTACATCCCGTACTTGTTTGTTACATCCCGTATGGTGATTATTATTATGTCATGTATGACAGTCATCGTACATATCGTGCAGAGTTACTATGCTAATAAGGTCCGTTCAGTGTATCGACATTTCATTTGGAGTTCTGTAAGCATACATCCAGCCTCCCAAGTGCTGGACAGTTTGCCAATTCCACGTGACGTAATTGCAAGGAGGAATATTTTTTGTACGTGCATTCTGACATCAAGAGGCTTTCTGAGGTGTGCCCACGTATATCACAGCTTGAGATATTCAGGCCACTCGCTTTTGGCATCCTTGCGCAGTCAAATTGATCTTCCCTCCCCGCGGTGGTTGCTACCGTCTTGATTGTCTTCCAAGGCCTGCCTTTTCTCTAGTGGGTGCTCATATTTTGCTTATCACTTTCCTGAACGTGGTACGATAGGAAGTATACAATATATAAATTTCGACATCAAGAGGCTTTCTGAGATGTGCCCACGTACATCACAGCTTGAGATATTCAGGCCATTCACTTTTGGCATCCTTGCGCAGTCAAATTGATATTTTCCCCCGCGGTGGTTGCTACCGTCCTGATTGTCTTCCAAGGCCTGCCTTTTCTTTGGTGGATGCTCCTATTTTGCTTATCACTTTCCTGAACGTGGTACGATAGGAAGTATACTATATATATACAACAAGTTGTATATATATATATAGTACTCTCAAAGTCCCAAGTTTTGAGCAGATTTGTATTTTATATTGGATATATTTTATAACGTGTTTGTAAGGACAAGGAGGTGTACTTTATGGACTTCCTCAAAAGTGTAACTCCAAGGCTCTAAGGTGTGCCCACTTATCACATTTGTGGAATTAATCGGGGCACTGTCTTGCTCAGTATATTGAGTTGACACAATCCCCCCGCGGTGGTTGATACCGTCCTGAGGTTTTCCAGGACCCTTTACAGTGGGTGCCCCTGTTTTAGCGTTGTGTACCCGTGCGCGGCGCGACAGGGAGTATAAGAATATATATATATATAAGCAACTATATATTATCTCATGCTCCCACACCACTGTGTTGAGGTGGTTGGTGCAACAATCATGGTATCTTGAAAGAAGAGGTGTAGTTATATACGGAACTCTACCATGACAAAAAATGTCTTTGTTCACCCGTCTCCTCGAGATTAGCATCAATATGGTCGATGTAGCTTAGCAGTAGTAAAGCGCTCGCACATGTAATCGAGAGCGAAGTCCGCGATTCGAAACCGCCTTCGACGTATTTTCTGGAAAATTGACGCTAGTACGTGAAGACTGAGGCACAGAATCATCTGAGTGAAAAAACATTTCCTGGGAATATTTTTATACAACTCTCTCCGGGCGAATTTATATATGATTGAAAATATTTATTTCTGAAATCTGAAACGTTGGTGTATGATGATGTGGTGGCACGATGCACTCACCACGAACAATTGACAGAGTATGCATACAAAGTATATGTCCATCGCGTCGTTGGTTTGATCCTGCACCTGATCGCGGACATGAAACATTGTATGATGTTTTCGGGTCATCAGAGGCCGAGAAATGGAGATATGTGTAATCATTGACTAGTGTATTACAGATATAAAGAGTTTAACACATTTCTACACGCATGTTCACACAGTGTATTATGCTTTTCATAAAATGGTAGAGTCTGAAGTGCACGAGGAGCTGTAATCGTATCATGTTTGCAGCTAGTCCCGCCGGTGCGCTACACTAATAAAATTCCCTGAGCATGAAATTGTTGGTAATTATATAGAGTCCATGCAATCTGGTCCACCAAGGTGGGCAGTGATTGGAGAGAGGCTTGGGACTGATGGTGGTGGAGGAGCTGACGAAGCTGGTGCTCGTAGAGGAATGTCACGGTAAGAGTCCCGAGAAAGTCGGGGTATTGTTGTCGGTAAGGCATGGGTGCAAACCGGGGTCCGTCGTGAACTGTTGCCAGTAGAATTGTCCACAAGATGCGCATGGGATCAAATGAATGACTTGGAGTGCATCCAGGAGCTGGTCGGTGTTGGAGGCGATATTGTGTGTGTGAGAGAGAAACGTTACAGACTGTCAACCTCATCCCGATATTTGCTCGTTGAGACTACTGGGGGCACTGAGTGATTGGAGCCACGTCGAGGCAGAGGGAGAGGAAGCGGGGAAAGATTGAGGAGAAAATGATCTCGTGCGAGGTGCAAATAATGTTATTACCAACTTGTGGGCGGTGGAATGGGAGGTGGAGGTGGAGGTGGAGGGGGTGGTGCGGTGAAGTTTGGTCCATTCAGTACTCTAGAAAGGAGAGTAGAATTGGCAAATCCGGGATGAGATCCTGAGAGCATTGGGCCGAGGGGCTCGAACACCGAGAGAAGGGCGCCAAGGAATGTCCCAACAGGGGTCAATGGTCTAGAGTAGTCCAGACTTTCTACAGTCTTGGAATTAGAAATATCCCGGGCTGGAATTGCTGATGAGCCGGATGCAGGTGGAGACATTGGAGACGGCAAGGTCGTGGACTCCTGCAGCAGTTCTTGGTGAGCAGGAGGTCCTCCAGCAAGCCGATCCCACAATTGTTGAAACCCCCAGCCTAAGCTCGAATTTGAGGATGGAGGACTGGATATGGCGACGCTAAAGGCAGGAGCAGGTGGCCACATGAACATGGCCGGATCCGAGTATCCCTTGTCGTTCACTTGGAGCGGTGATCCCTCCGCCAAATTGTGCAGCTGGGGGTTATCATGCATTGTGATATTGAAGGGCGGCGCCGGGGGTGGCTGAAATAGTTGAGCACCAGCGACAATCAAGCGATGGTCCACGTGTGCCGCAGCGCCGTGTTCGCTAAATATAGCGTCCTTGTGGTGGCAAAGTACCAGCATGTACTGTGTCACAATACCCCGTGTATCCTCTCCACTCCGCTGTGTTTGAAGTGATGGCGCCGAGCGGAATCGGAGTCTCCACAATCCTCTGCTCCCACCTATACCTGCAATGGCACTGCACCCAAGGAAGCGGAGCAGTGCCCGAGCACCCGCACCAGCACAGTACGTACCCCGCACCCCCATCCTTCGAAGTTAGCAGCATTCAAACGGGTGGTTGTGAGCGCACTTAATTCGTATAGATGTGCACTGGTGCTGGTAAAATTGCCAAGACAAGCATAGATGCTGCCCTCAGAGTGCTTGGCCTGGAGCCTGCTGCTGGATGTCTGCCACAGCAGCTCGGGAGCTGAAATGAGCGATCTGCCAAATGACTTTTACTGAAATAAGCGATCTGTCAAATGAATTTAATGCTGGTCAGGTTTTTTCTCAGTCTTAGTGCTAAAATGTGCCGACAACGCTCCCCCCTTGGATCGATTTCACCTCAGTTTCAAACTTCGAAGCCCCGGGTCTCGCCCCTCCAACAAGGACCCCGAGTACATCATTTTGTTAATCTTTGGGTGTCTTGGAACACTTTATATGCCGCATGAATCCAAGTGAATCGCCCGCTAGAGCCAGATTGCTCAGCTCAATCGCACAGCCCACACCTTCCTTCAATGCGGCCGCTTTCTGCATGAACCGATTCGCCCGATTCTGCACTGACATTAGTAGGGCGTCACAGGGCGAGTCCAGCCCTCCAAGTTAACTTCAAACCTCCCACCTGCGGCTATCTTGTAATATGTGCATGCACCGGCCCCTCGCCCGCTACAGCGCGCTAGAAGAGGCTGTCACACCCAGGGAAATCTGTGCTATATTTCTGCCCATCAATTCTGGGGAGCGAACCGTAATGGGAATAATATCATAATACAATTAAAATGTGGGCCAATAACGCCATTCAGCAAACAATACAGACAGTTACTTTGTGAATTTTGAAAATGTCAAAGTTCTTTCAAAGTACATATACATATATATATATATATATATATATATGCTAACATATACAATATGCGCAGCCAAATGTTGTGCACGTGCTGCATATATCAGGATATTAAATTTCAAAAAGGGTTTCTTGAAAATTGTTTGGGGGAGGATGGGCCTATACCGGCCATATGATATAAGCTGTGAGACCCCTGGGTTATAAGCGTACCTCGGGGTTGTAGCTTTTTGTATCATAACCTACATACATGAGTACTATATCTGGACCAAAATACACCTATTATAGCCGTTGATCAGTCTTAATAAACCGGCAATTATCAAATATAACCGGTAAAGTTGTAATCGATAAAGTGGGCGCAGAAAGTGAAGAGATGGAGTGAGTTTTGCTACGCAATTCTTTGGAGGCTTTCGAGGTGTTTTTCGAGAATTCTTGCAGAGCTGGCAGAGTTTGACGAGGACACCGTGGGAGCTGTGGCAACGCTGGTTGGGAATATGTGCAAACGGCAGTGAGCAGTTGAGACAGTATGCACATATAGGAAGATCTTAGTCAACTTGTGTGCTGATCTGTGCCGTTAAGAAATGTGCTTGGTAGCACGTGAGAAGTACGGTAAGCAGACGTGATTGACGTGGACCAGGATCATGGAAACGCTGTCATGTTTTACTGATTAGTGGAAAAACTTATTGTGGGAAACAATTAAACATAGCACATTAAATTCACCCCCCACAACGACATTAAAATCCACATCATGTTGAATTGTAATCTTAAAAAACTAGGCTGTCTCACTCCAAATTAGAATAATTATACAACTAGGGTTTGATCAGAGTCTCCGCGGACTGTTGTGTCTGCGGTGCATCGATGGCGCTGCGTGCCACATGCAGTTTTGGTGGTGGCCGGTGCGTGACTATGCATATATGGTGGATGGTCTGTTTTGCTTGGAATGCATTCTGCAGTTAGGGAGCCGGCTGCTTCGCTGACCACTGCCACTTGTTTCTCTCGCAGCTATCTAGTGAGAGGCTGTGGTAGATACCTGACGTATTGTTGCATCGCCTGGATGGACTCAGATGATGCCGGCGCTTGGGAGACAACACTGGGGGTCAAGGACGTACAGTGACCTGGACCGGAGAGTTGAGAGCAGGGTATATTGCTTACCGTGGCGGGCCGGCCCGGGGCCGTAGCTCACCACACCGGGGCGCATGCGGGCCGATGGAATATCTGGGTGCGGGCCGTGACGTTTAATACGAAAATAGCAAAATTTATGCAAAATTATGCGATTTTGCAATATCACCATACTTAAAAATTAAATTTTGCGCCTGCGGCAGGCAATTTTGGAGATTGGCAGTGTTGGCCAAAAGCGGGCTAGTGGTTTTGCCGATTGCGGGCCGTAAAGAAGAAGAAGAAAAGAAAAAAAAAGCAATACACACTGGTTGAGAGAGTCAAGAGCATCACTCGCATCATCTTCGGTAATTTCCAGAACGAGCCATCAATGGTGAAGTACAACGTGTGTTCTGCGCCTGAAATAAACTCATTGAAGTATTGGTGCGCATCTGGCAGGGAGAAATGTGTTCGGTATACTTATTGATATTGTTTGTTGGTTTTGTGTTTTCCCTGCTCTGCCGCCGGCAATTCTATATTTCGCTTGACGCAGCTGTGAGTGTAAGTTTAGAGAGCCAAGGCGAGATGCTGAAGATACGAGCGATGTTTAAATTTTGCTAATCTGAACAGCGTTCGTTCTGATTGATCACAAAGCAGAGATCTCCGTAACTCTAGCTCACATCAATTCATACTCGTGAAAAGTAATTTTTTACGTGCTACCAACCACAAATCGTGGCACAGAGCATACTAGCTAACTATGATCCTCCTGCGTGCCTGCCACCTCAGTCGCGCTGTGTCGATCGTTCGTGCTTCCACAAATCCTGGCTCGTCCTCCTTGAATACTGCCAGCTTCATAGCATTCTCAGTTGAGCCTTAAGAAATTCCAGGAAAACGTAGCATACTTACTTCATTTGGCGGACTCCAATTCCTTCGTCACCTCACCGTAGCGCATCGCGTTGACGCCAGCCGTCACGTCAAAGGAAGCCGAAAATTGCCAGCGGTGAAGCGGAAAAAATAAAAGACCAACAAAATCACAAGTAGGTAAAAACGCCACGAATTAATTACCTGCAGTGGAACAACAACACTTCAGTAATTTCAGGAGTACACCGTGCTTCACCACCGGCATGCTCCCAAGACTGCAGAAGTGGACAGCGTTCGTGCTCTTGACGTCCTCGACACACCAGTCCATACCACCAGATACAGTCGTACACCCCAGGTCTCCCAAGCACCAGCGCCGTCGTCGTCCCACCAGCTGCAGTAAAAATGCGTCGCGTTCGCTACGTCGTCTAGAGAGTTGAAAGAACGAACGCGCGACACCGCGCACCAAAATGGCAACCCTAACTATCCCCGGCAAACAAGGGCCTGCGCGGCCTCAAAGCACCACCAAACAGAATAAACATCGACTAGCATCGCCAACCGTGTCGCAAGGTAGTATGTACATAAAAATTCCTCTGTGCGTAAATATTCTACTGGTTCGCCCGGCGTGCCACGCTCCCTTTAATATGCCAACCCACAACTGTAATCTCCAAAAGTGCTTCAAATTGTGCAACAAATTTACTACGTGGCTATGCTTTGTTGTTAATGGAGATTTCTGGGTTTTGTCTGAGATTCTGCTGAGCTGGAAGTATTTATTTTGCAAAGACGCTCGAGGAGTTATGGTGACACTGGTGAAGAATGCACAATCAACGATGGGTAGATGAGACACTACACACCTAATAGAGGGAGATCGGATGCAGTTAGATTGTGTGATCTGCGCCATCAATAGAACAAAGTGGCTCGCCGCGTGTATCACATTTGCTCTGCACGATCCTAAGAGGAAGTGTAGGCTAGGGAGGCTAGAAATCCCGTATCATTTGAAGTGAAGTGAGAACTTAATAAAGACAGCATATTCTATGTCGGTGTGTACAGCACAAGATGTTGGTGGTGTGTGTGTATGCGCATATAGTGAACTGTGACGCATCTATGACAGCGTGTAACAAATGTATTTCAGCAGCACAATTATGTTGGTAAGTCGTGCATCCTCAGGAGTGCCGGTGACCCATCTCAAGGTCTTGGTAACGCTAGCTAGAGGCATATGCCCCAAAAGGTTAGAAAATGCTTTTATTCCACGAATCGCCGGGTTGAATGCCTAAAACAGTCTAAACGCATTGGTACAGTTTTGATGCACTTCAGGGATCAAATTTGCCACCTCAGGGGTCCAAACGAAGCACACGCACTACTGGCCCGGTGTCACCGGGCTGGAAATCGACACAACTCCCTTCAACCCGGACTGGGACGGGCACGCAACCCACGGGAGAGTGCACCCTGACGATGGAAGAAGGGAGACACCATGTGTTTGCGCATGATGAGAAGGGAAATTTTGTGGGAGCTCTCAAAGAGGAGGTAATAGATAGGCTCTACGACGGAAGCGCCTTTCTTTTGTCGCGAGGGGTATGTTTTCTGTCGTGTCGCAAAAAGATTAGATTATACGCAACATTATACAACGACAGTTCGCAGCTTTTTCAAAAAAATGCTGCAAGGTCCTGTGTTTCCCTTATAGGAGCGAAACAGGTTTTCCTGAAAAAAGTGACATCGACATACACGATACTACCAGAACTGTCTCAAGTGTCACGGCGCTTAACTTTTTTGGGCCCCTTTTTTACGGAAACAGTGTGATTCCCCCGACAGATCGGGGGTAACCGCCCATATATAATTATGTTGCAGTCCACACCGGTCACCTTTATATGGCTAGCCGGAGAGTTATATAAATCGATCGAGCATTGCCGCCAATCAGAGACGCATAGAATATTCCTGGGCGTAGTATCGAATTATGGATATTCATGCAGAACTTATGAGCGCGACAGATTTCAGATGGCGTATAAAAGATATTTCCGACCGATCGCGCATAATCGCCAATCAGAGAAGCCATGAGATTAGATAAACTCCATGAATATGGGTCACACGCGAAATACCATAAGCTGACTGTGCACGTAGAAGGAGCACGTGCTACAGATTTCAGGGTGGCTTACATGAGATATTTTCGACCGATCGCGCGTAACCGCCAATAAGAAGTGCGAGCACCTGAGATAGGCACCATGAATATGGGACGACAAGGAAAAGGGATCGCACGACAAAAGATAGATGGTTTGCAGACGCTGGCTACGCCAATCAGCGACGCGATCAGTTTCGATTTATAAATTTGTCAATTAAAAAACTGCACCACAAAAAGCCTTTAAGTGTGGCGTCGTCGCGACAAATGCGATGCGACTGAATACAGGCTTTCGCAACATGCTGACATGGCATGGTATTTGCGACACGGTGCTTTCTTTCGTTGCACAAAGATTACAGTGTCACAGTTGAATGCCACACCCGCTAGACATGTCGATGTGACCTCCATCCATCGTCCGGTTGACATCAACATGGCAACGCATGTCATGTCATGGCGAAATCGGCTCACCGGTGAGACCCACGCGGGCCGCGGCTGGCTGATTTCACATATCTGATATTATCTCGATTTTGACACACACGTTCATTCTTGACGCTTTGGTTATGCGGCGCACCTCACACTGTTTTCTGCTGTGTCCTGCTGCATGTATTTTTTCCTTGCATACTAACTAATTTCCGGTTAAATCGTAACATCCTTGCTGAGTTGCTTTTCGTTGTTCTACAGGTCGCGTTTGTTGTTGCTCTACGTGTGACGCCGCCAGCAACATTCGGTTGCTGGCGGCACTTAAATTTCTTCGTAGACGGCATTCGTTCTTGTAGGCCGGCTGACGGGCTGTGCCTAAGCCCGACGGTTTTCATGTTGTCACAAGCTTTCAATAACTGATATTTTGCAGGAATTTACTATTGGTTTTCGAGCGCCTGTTTTGTATTCGTTCTGTTCGTTTCCCCTGTTGTGTGCGTTTTTTTCGAGGGCGATATCTGCACAGATTGTGCAGCGTGGTTTCGAGTCCCACCGCTCTCACTGACTTTGCGCTCTGTAATTTTGCAGGATATTCCTGTTTCGCCGCATTGCTGAATGCATGATTGCCTTCCTGATTGCTTGTTTCAGGTTTGTGCTGTTACCCATGGCGTGTGCAACTGGTATGTCATTTCATCTTATTTCTGACTTGTCTGCGTTTACTGCGTGCAGGTTTTTCTAATATTTTATGCTCATCGGCGAGACGCATGTTGCCGTGTGGAATTTGTGAAGAGTGTATTTTGAGCTATTTTGTTCAAATTGGAGTGCAACAGAATTTTTGTGGTTTCAGACTTTCAGAATCCGTGACTCCTGCTGCAGTAGAGCCGAATGACACATGTAGCTCCGTGACACAAACAGGATGTACAAGTAGCCACGAAGCGACACGCCTGTTCAGCTCTGTTCCTTTTGCTCTTGCAAACAGGAACTTCACGGGTACCTACGGTACTCTGTGAGGCACACTGCAAATCCGATTTTGTAAATTTTCTTCACCTGTTTCACCGGTAAAACAGTAGAGTAGGTAGTGACTAGACCACTTGGTTGTACGACGGCGATCGAACGACGACAGGAGATCTGACAGTGAAGTCGCGGGGACGGCGTTACGACTTCAAACGACGGCTTCACAGCGACTACGACAGTACGATTTGACTTCGCTGTTACTCCTCTGAGGGAGAGAGAATGGCTGGATCTTCGAAGAGCAAGGCAGCAACGTCCACTCAGGACGAGGATTTCCCTCCCCTCCCGGCGAAGCCTGACATCGGGCAGACTTCCCCTTCCCCGGCAGCACCGTCAACTCAGGACGTGCTGCTACAACAAATTTTGACGATGCAAAAGCAGCAGAGTGAGCTGCTTGAGATGCAGAGGCAGCAGGCAGAAGATCATCGACTGCTGCGTGCCGATCATCAACGTCTAGCACAAATCAACGTTGAGCTGGAGGCGAAGGTGGCAGCGAAGCCTGGGTCTTCTGACCCGGAATCCGCAGCCAAGACCGCCGAGCAACTTCTGGAGAGAAGGAAGAAGCTGGACTACGTGCCAGCAGCCTCCATCAACCCGTTCCCAACGCGTCCGGCGACACTGGCAACGAGGATGCCGCAGTTGTACGACCTACACGGCAACAAGACGTACGACTCGCTCTCCAAGAAGTCCAACTCTTCCATGAAGTACGAGTGCATGGTGCTGGCTCCAGCGCTGTCCTACTTGCACGACGTGGTGACCGCGTGCAACCAGACGTTGGACGAACACGAGGACTCAGGATTGTCAATGGGAGACTTACTGAAACACTGCCACGAGGTTTCCAACTCTGTCCACGGCGTGTACGCTTTACTGTGTAACCGGTGGACGATGCTGGAACTGCGCGGGCAGCTGGAGCAGGAGCCGGGTTCTTCACAGCGGGGAGGACAAGAGGCTCTACGCGCGAAGCTGCAGTTCGTGGAGGACAGGGTCTACCAGGCAGCGGACGGCGTGGTGGCGGACGAGGTGTTGCAGCAATGGCTGAACGACTTCGACAAGAACCGCGGCAGAGCAGTGCTGAACATTGCGTCCAAGAACGCGGCCAACGCGGAAACGCGGGTTGTAAAAGATCCACGGGACCGTGAGCGCTGGAAGGAGCGTAAGAACAAGGAGAAGGACGGTACGAAGCAGCCTACCGACAAAGGCGGCAACAAGGGCCGGGGCGGAAAGCCCGCGGCCGATGTGTGATGTGCGTGCCGCCACCCCCTCCAGCGCAACAGCCCTCTCCGGGCGCTGGACGGGGGAAACTCACCTTGCAGCAGCGGGTGAGACAGCGGAGGGGAGCATGGCGCGCGGCGGGCGCCAGTTCCGAGGTGATGCAATGGATTACTCACGGGGTGAAGTTGAGGTGGAAGCGCGGGCCTCCACCTCCGTTCGACCACGGGGTGTCACTGAGGGATGCGACGCGGCAGCAGCAGGTGTGGCTGGACGCGGAGAAGGAGAGGCTGCTGGAGAACGGGGCCTGGACGAGAGCGACGAGAAGATCTCACGTTTCGCGCGCTTTTTTGGTGCCGAAACCGGGTACGAACAAGTGGAGACTGGTGGTGGACTTCCGATGGCTGAACCAGTGGTGTGTAAAAAATCGTGTGAAGATGGAGACGCTGAAGAAACTAAGGAGACTGGCGAAACCGGGCGACTGGTGCTTCAGCTTCGACCTCCAGGACGGTTTTCACGCGCTGGGAATCCACCCGGACTTCCAGAAGTTCATGCAGTTCGACCTGCAAGGGGACCTGCTTCAATGTTCAGCGATGCCGTTCGGATGGAGCGACTCTCCGAGAGTTTTCTGCAAGTTCGTACGCGTGATGGTGGAGGCTTTGCGTTCGCCACAGGCGGCGGAGGATCGCAGAGAAATCAAAAGACTGCGGGACGGTTCCGCAGTACGACAGCGATGGTCAGTCCGTCGCAGGACCGGTGGTGCTGGCGGGGACACGAACCGTCACAGCGGAATGCGAGTGCTACCGTACATGGACGATTTTCTGGTGCTGGTCGACTCTCAGCGAGAAGGCTTTCTGCGTCGAGAAAAAGTTCAACTGGTGCTTCATCGACTTGGCCTACGGCGGAACGAGAAGAAGGGCCACTGGGAGCCTACGCAGGTGGTGGAGCACCTCGGGCTGGAGGTGGACCTGAAGCTGGGACAATTCCGTGTGACAGAACGACGGGTGCACAAAATCCACGCGAGGGCGAAGGAGATCCTGTGCGATGCAGCGAGAAATCGAAGGTGGATTCCTGCCAGGAGACTGGCGTCCTTCACGGGACTCTGCCAATCCGTGTACTTGGCAGTACCAGCGGCGCGGCTCTACCTACGGGAGCTCTACTTCGTGCTGGCGGAGAAACGCAGCTGGGGAGCGAAGGTAAAAATCTCACGTTCGGCTCGGGGGGACTTAGAATGGTGGTCCAGGCTGCCTGTGATGAGCAGGTGGAACGGACGCAAAATCTGGAGATCCCCGACGAGAGCGAAGGTGCACACGGACTCTTCGATGACGGCTTGGGGAGGAGTGCTGAACCTGAAGTTCCCCGCGCGAGGTTTCTGGCCAGACGAGATGCGCTGCTGGCACATTACGCACCTAGAACTGGAGGCCGTGTACAAGACCGTACAGGCGTTCTTGCAGGAGCTGGAGGGCAAGGTCGTACGACTCTACTGCGACAACCAGGCGGTGGTGGCGATGCTGTCACACTTCACCTCCAGAAACCCGGACCTGATGAGGAGAATGAGGAGACTCTGGCTGCTACTGGATCTGCACGACATCGAGTTGCAGGCTCGGTACATCCGCAGCGAGGCCAACGTGTGGGCCGACAACCTTTCGCGTTGCGAGGACTTGGACGACTGGAGGCTGAATCGAGACTGGTTCGTGTGGGCCAACAAGCAGTGGGGGCCCTACACAGTCGACCGGTTCGCTTCCGAGATCTCCGCGCAGCTTCCTCGGTACTACGCTGCGTGGAAAGACCCGAAGTGCGAAGGTGTGGACTCTCTGACGTACGACTGGCGGGGGGAGAACAATTGGGTGAACCCCCCGTGGGCGCTGCTGGACGAGGTGGCGCACAAGCTGCGGGAGGAGGGGGCCGCTGCTACGGTGGTGGCTCCGTACTGGCCGGGACAGTCCTGGTTCAGGGAGCTGGAAGCCCTGGCCACCGAGGTGGTGATCATGCCACGGCGCAGGGACCTGTTCACTCCGAGCAGGCTGGGAGGGTCCGAGCTGCTCGGGCCCTCAAAATGGGACGCTGTGATGTTCTTCATCGAGGCGCGCCCGTGAGTTACTACGCTGCTGAAGTACGAAGAAGCTCTGCTACGAGTACGACAGCAAGCAAGGTGACCGTGGGTACAAAAATCGAGGTGTTCTGGGAGGACGATGACTGCTTCTACCCGGGTGTGGTGAAGGAGTTCAACGAGGACGGAAAGGCGCACGTGCTGTACGACGACGGCGACGAGGAGACGCTAGACTTGTCCAAAGAGAACTTCAAGATCATCCACAGCACGGTCGAGGCAGCGAACGCGGACGGCGAGAACACCGAGCGGAGCAGCGGAGGCAACTACGAAGAGAACAAGCGCGGTGGTGCTGTACAAAATTTCCTCACGCGCTCACTTTGTGAGCGGTGGAGGAGTGAGTTGGGACCTTCCCGGCTCACAGAACTGGCGGTGTCGATGCAGAGAAAGGCACTGCTGGACACGACGAAGGACAACTACGGACCGAAGGCACGGCGATTCATTTTATTTTGTGAGCGTGACCAACGGCCGTGGCTGCCAGCGTCGGAGGCGACTGTGTTGCTGTACATCGCCTCTCTGTTGGAGGACGGGAACATCCAGTCGGCATCTTTACAGCCGTACCTGTCCGCCATCAACAACTACCACGAGGACCTTGGTCACCCTGGACCGGCGAAGGGGCGCTCTGTGACCCGAGCTGGGAAGGGGATGGCTACCATCCAGGCGGAGCTGGCCGAGCAGGAGGAGAACATCGAGACCCAGCGGACGTGGCTGCCAGCAGCACACGTACGAAGGGTGCACGAAGCAGCGCTGAAGTTCAATCCGAGATCGCCTGAGGAGCTGAAGCTACTGCGAGCCTTGACCTACGTGGTGGTGGCCTTCGTGACCTTCGGCAGACCGGACACGGGGACCTCGTTGTCACGGCAGCACGTTCATTGTGGCGACGAGGAGTTCTCAGTGGTGCTGCTGAAGGAGAAGGGTCGGCGACACCATCGAGTGAAGCGACGCCTTACGATCCCCTGGAAGGGGGTGGCTCTGTTGAAGGAGCTGATCGAGCACTGGGAGTTCTACCGTGACACAGCTTGGAGCATTTCTGCGAAGACTCAACCTGACAGCTACTGGCTGCTACCCGAGGACCCGAAGAACTTCAAGGCTTCCGTGGCTAATGACTGGATTGGTCTAGCTCTCAGCGAGTTGGACTGCAGACCTCCTGAAGGAGGTCACTTTTCTGCACACAGCACCCGGAAGGGTGCCACGACGTGTGCTCGAGCTGTTGGTGTTACAATGGAGAAAGTGTGCTTCTTGGGAGGCTGGTCACAGTTCTCTTCGGCAGTGAAACACTACATCGACCCGACAGCGCTGAGGGACACAGACATGGACTACTACTTTGCTTGGTTAACATGGTCACAGTGACAGAGATCAGATTTCTTGTGTGTGCCTCACAGTTTCATCTTTGGTTTCATGGCAAATGAGGATTCGAGCAAAAGAGAAATGTTCAAATTGGAGTGCAACAGAATTTTTGTGGTTTCAGACTTTCAGAATCCGTGACTCCTGCTGCAGTAGAGCCGAATGACACATGTAGCTCCGTGACACAAACAGGATGTACAAGTAGCCACGAAGCGACACGCCTGTTCAGCTCTGTTCCTTTTGCTCTTCCCACCGCTCCCGACCCAGAGGACTCTTTCCTTTTGGTGACGTGCACAGACAGTCTGGACATATCATCAAAAACATGAATTTAGAAAGCATGTAAAAAGCACAAAATGCATTTTAAACACTTTACAAAATCATTTTAATGAAATGTATTGCAGTGCCTGCCTTTGGCAAATGAGGATTCGAGCAAAAGAGAAATGCTTATTGTTCTCGAATGTTTGTTTGCCTGACTGTTTTTATGATTTTTGCAATATTTTTTCACTTCGTTCTGACGTTTTGGCGTTCGCTGTGTGCAGATGTTTCAGTTTTACTTTCATCGCTGGCGAATTGCATGTTGCTGTGCCCATCATCCTGCTTAGCTTTTGGATATCAGAAGTCACTCCTTGATAGGATTCTTTTGTTCATAGCTGTGACTTCATATTCGAAATAGTATGCACTGCGCTTTTATTGTAAATGTATATGCATAGTAATGTAATGAAAATAGAGTAGAAAATAGAATCATGCTGTGCTAACGTGAGCGCATTCTCCTGCCGATTGTTAGTTAGTTTGAATATGCCAGCGTGTCAAAATTATTTCTTCCGTAAACTGTAATATTATGTTTATAGTCATAATCTTTTGTACAACTTTTCTAGATTCTGTCCATAAATATCAGTCTTCTTTTTGTCGCTGCGACAATAATGAGCACCGCACTCACTGTTTGTCGCACTGCGACACCAATGAGTACCGCACTCACTTTTGTCGTCCCAGAATATAATTGATATGTCGCATGGTGCGACAAAAATAAAAGATCATGCGACAAAAGTGAAGTGCTACCCTCTACGACAGGTATGTGGAAGCGGCAGGGACCGACCCCTCAGATCCAGGACACGCGGCCGGAAAAGGGGCTCGCAGGTGCTCCTTCGAGGAGCGGGAACCGCGACTGGGCGAATTTTGGGTTTGCCACAGAGGTCACCTTGCTCCTGAAAAGGTATACTCGATGTAAAGAAGACGAGGACAGCAAAAAGGCTGCACTCCAAAACCACTGGACACTGCCACCAGAAATAATGCAGGCCCTGCAGCAAGCCTTCGGGGCACAGGCGGAAGTATTCGTGTCCCCCCTCAATGTACACCAGCACACAGCGACATACTGCTCCAAATTCGACAGGGATAAAATATTTGGATCAAGAGGCTCAGCATGGGAGACCCGCTGGGAGAAATTGGGGTCCTTCGAATTCAATCCGGAATACACCGCACTGGACCTCGACAGAGCCCTGAGTAGGGAACACTCGCGGCCGCGGCAGCGACTTCCCAAGTTCTGGCGGTGGGGCTGTGCACGGCGTGGACAAGAACGCTGTCGAAAGCCTACTGTCGCCGATACGGAGACACCAGGATCCACGAATTTTGCGTAATCCCCAGGAAGCGCTTCACGTTCCTACCCCCAGAGCACTGGGGGGGCACTGAAATCTCAGGGGTCACCAGGAAAGACTACAGCAACTGGGGGGTCAGGATACTAGTGGTGGCTAATGAAAGCGGATGGCCAAAGTTCTGCCCAGACTCAGACAAGGCTGCCGACAGTATCGGGGAAGCACTCAATCAAGAGGAATGCATACTGCACGGTGAGCAAGTATCACGTGAGACGGAACCCCAGACCCGCCAACCCAAGAATACACAACAGAGAGGAAGAAACGAACCAGGAAGCAAATAAAATGGTCAATGAAAAACACCAGCACGGACGTGGTGGTCATAGACCCCCACCCGAAGAGGAGATGGAAAATTCCGAGCATGTCCCCCAAGCGGACGGGATGGGGACAATCATGCAGGAAGGGAAGTACCCAAAGAGGACCGCGCCCTGGAAGCTGCCAGAGCCATGAAGCAGATTTGGCTCTTTAGGGGACCTTCGGACATAACACTCACGGAATTTCATGCGGCCAACACGGAATGGCCAATGGCCCGGGTCCGCGAGGATGCAAGGCTAAGGTGGTGGAGGGCGCTGACGAATACTCCCATGCTGCTGAGCAGGGGGGAAAGAACCCGTGAACATGCATGCTGATACACAAGAGCTGTTCCCCTCGACCGTGCCCGGTCAGGCAAACAATCGGGATTTCAACGACGCTGGGGAAAATCAACGGGGCGTGGGACCTCTGCTCCTTCCTCTACACAGACGGGTCGCGCCTTGACCCGGAGGGTGAGGAAGACCCGCATAGGGTGGGAGCAGCATACTGGGACCCCGGAGGGGACGCGGAGCCCGGAACCTGAAAGGGAACGACGTGGCAAGAAGGAGGACACCCCACGATTAACAGCGCTGAGCTCCTGCCGATCCACGCGGCGCTCGGAGTCAGGGAATTCAGCCCGACAACCATCGGAATGGAGATCTGCACAGACAGCCGATGCAGCGTGAACTGTACCAGATGCACAATACTGTATGCTGGTCTGACCCCACACCATGGAGGGGCACAGACACCGTGACCTACTAGAGGACATAGTTTACTCTCCTTGGTAGAATTGCACAATAGCAGGGGCACACAGATCTCAATGCGGAAAGTCAAGAGCCACACGGGCATAAAAGGCAACGACATGGCAGACGCCTTTGCGGCGGAGGAGAACCAGGAGCAGGGGACTCTGACGATCGACCCTTGGGCACCGCACCTACCCCGTCATCAAAATGCGCACGTCATCTTATCAATGTGCGCATTTTGATTCACGCATGATCGACGTGCGTCTCTTGGTTCACTTCAGTCATTGCACTCCATTTTAGCGTTGTTGACGTTGGACGAACTGGCCGCGCCTTGCATGCGCTCTGGACGCAAGTACTCAGTACGCAGACCACCGCCACGTGGCGGCGAGTATTTTTTACGGAAAGGATGTTTTTTAAATGTTTTTTTCACGTTGCACGCTCTGAGCTTCTTTTGAGGACTAGTTTTAGGCTGTTCAGCTCTGGTAGTTTATTTAGACAGCGAGTCCCGCGTTTGCAACTTCACAGGAATAAAGCGAAAAAACGAAACGCACAATGGGTGTTTCTCTGATTAGAAATTGATTTCATTTCGTGTTTCAAAAAAACTACGCGTTTCCAAATTTCGAGTTTATTGTTGCTTGGCTGCATATTTCCCCTCGATTTGTGCGACTTTCAAGCCGCGCAAAAGGCGTTGATGACAGCGTGCTAGGGTAGCACAGCTCCTATTCATCGGTTGCTTCATCCCTGCTGACAACAGCTTGTTTTGAGAATATCTGACCGATGTGGAGGCCTTTGAACGCTCTCTGGCAGTGGATTGAAGTCCTGCGGTGTGTCCCCGCAGTGTACTTTCTGAAATTCTGGCCCGTTAAGCTGTGCGCGCGCCGGATTACTTGTCTAGACTTGGACTGGCCGTTCGCACGATTTTCGGGAATGACTGACCTCTGTTTATTTAGTTCGCAGGTGCCCCTTTCATAAGTTGAGCGTCTCAGTTCAGCGTTTATGTGTTTCCTTGGTTTGCGTGTATGCGCCTGCAAAAAGAAAAAGAGGAAAAGAAATGTGACTCTTCCTATTGGAAGCGTGATATTCGAAGGTGCACAGCTGTCACGCCTGCCCCTAGTCACATGCAATATCAAGGCGGCTTCTTGCTGTTCTTAAGAGCCTTTTCCTTTTCCGATTTGTTTTGCGAAATCAGCATCTTGGTGGCCCAGTCCACCGAGATGCCACTGATTTTTCTGAGAAGGGCCTCCGCTTCCTTTCTCTTGAAGACGAGGTGCTGCGAGAGGACCCTCTCGTTGTGTTCCTAGACCGACCCCGTGATTCCGAAGACCATTGGCTGTAAGAACACTTTGTATCCCTTCGCTCTGAGCAACTCCATGAGGGGCTCGTATTTGTCGAGTGTTCTCGTGAAGGGACATGTACCAGCGCGTGTCCCACGTGAAGGCAACCTCAATGAGGTGGATCTCGTCCACGTCCTCCCTTTGAGCTGTCCCCGGCCTGCCCGGGGGAGCGTCCCTAACGTCTTCAGCACCCTTGACCATGACTATGTGCACAAAGTGCGGTATGTCGTCCGGCGGGTCCTCCGACCCTGGGTGGTCTTTGCCGTCCTTGCGGCACTGCCCTCTCCTGAGTATGAAGTTCGGCATGGGTCTCGTACACCTGTTTCTCCCGTCTAACCCCGCATGGTGCAGAATCCATATGGGGCTTGCACCTGTTCGTCTCATCTTGATCACCTCGTAGAGGGTCCTCGCCACCTCGGTGTGTCTTGCGATGGCCATATTTGTGCTGGTGTTGTGCCCGCACCCTGCCAGTCTGTGCGCTGGGGTGTCCCTTTTTCCGCAAAGGGCACAGTCGGGGCTCGGGTATTTGTCCGGCCAGAGGAGGTATTTTCTGGCGGCGGTCATAAGAACCCCGTACCTGCACCTCAGGATAAGCGACCTGAGGGTCCGCGGGAGCGCCTTCCAGAATTCGTTGGAAATCCCCGGCATCGATTTGTCTTGTAGGATTTCCTGTGGCGGACGCTCCACCTTGGCTCTCATGTGCTTCGCAACCACCTCGGCGTCATTCTGGCCACGGTGCCTGCAAAATATACCTAATCGGCCTGGCTCCCTCTGATCCGGATTCTTGACTGCCAGGTCTGAAAGTTTGGTGGCACACTTTCCTGACCTTAGAGTGCCCTTATTTTTTCCCTGTTGACGCGTCCTGGTGCTTGCAAGTGTGTTGCTGAGCCACTTTCGCTTGACAGGTGTTGTCCCCTTAGTACACACCCCATAAGGTGGCCAAGCTGCTGTTTACCAGTGTGTGCTGTATCTAAGGTAAAATGTTTTGCTCTTGAGTATTGTGCTACACCTTAAAAATACTGCACATAATTTATGCTTGGGAGCAGTATTCATTTCAAGCACACGAGACAAGTGCACGTGTGCAGCCACTAGTTGAAGATACCATACTGAGAATTATTGAGGGAACATCATTTGTGGCATCAGCTCAAAAAGAAGAGCGCCGGAACTTGGTTCCGGAGATCTCAGTTGCATTCTGAGATGCCACTGCCATTTCATTGGCTGACTATATATCCCCCCCAAAAAAACTACTGCTGGGAAACAGAGCCTGCACAGCAGGCAAAGGGACTGCCAGTGCGCAACGGACCTCGCTGCCATTTCCCCGCATTTTTTTGGTGCTAGAAACCGGTAATAAGCCGTGGTGCTAGCGGAGTCGCGGATACAGTGTAGAGCGTCGCGTAGATTGTCTTTTGGATGCCCAAGTCTGCACGCGCGGTTATGACCGTCCGTTGCAACCATGGCACGACCCTGTGGCAGTAGCTCAAACCAGAGCGCCGGGAACAATTTCCGGAGATCTTAGTGCAAGCCTGAGCTGCCACTTGCATGCACAGCTTCTGCACAGTGGCTTGGTAGTTTACAAGACACCGTGCACAAGCTGTGCAGAAGTCCCGCATAGTAAAGCATATACTTTGCTGCAGCTTACCTAGGGGGAGCCCCTCGTTCATCCTCGATTATGCGTTAGACTGCCTGAAAGGATTAGCCGAGCACATAACATTTGCTAAGGCATATTCGATGAGCCAAGCAAACGTATAGTTTGTGCTTATGTGTTTGGTGCTTTATGTTTATTTATTAGTAGAAAATAGACAAGTGACCGCTTCGGAGGGCATGTCCTGTGCATATTGTCATAACCCAAATCTCTTTTGCTCGAATCCTCATTTGCCAAAGGCAGGCACTGCAATATATTTCATTAACCCCTAAGCTGCTATGTGTTGCGATATCGCAACAAACACTCAAACTTGATTTTCTCAGCGGGAAATTAGTCAAATTCGCTTTTGAAGACAGTTCTGAAAGGCTCTCAATCAGCCGCATGCAACCATGTACTCGAGCGCATCTAAATTATTTCAATGCTCGAAGTATTTGCCGAGACGTACTTGATTTCAACTACAAAAGAACGCGTCACGCGTAGGGCAGTCATAATATAGTGTTACATCACCCTAACGGTAACAAGTAGCCCCAACAACATGCATAGTACTTGGTGAGAGTGTTACTTGAGGTCTAGGGTCATAATTAGGGCTTCAACTATCAAAACAACACGTGAGTCCATAAAGGTTTCGTTGAAATTCACGTCGTTGATACTCCGTGTCATCCAATTTGAACGCGATCATGCAACCCGCCTTGAACGTACCTTTCCGACACTATTTTCAAAAATGCATTCAGGCAAGAATTCACGTAGCTATCGCGAGAAACGTGCACTTTTCAAAGACCGAAGATTCCCTTCGCAGCTTAGGGGTTAAAATGATTTTGTAAAGTGTTTAAAATGCATTTTGTGCTTTTTACATGCTTTCTAAATTCATGCTTTTGATGAGATGTCCAGACTGTCTGTGCACGTCACCAAAAGGAAAGAGTCCGTCCTCTGGGTCGGGAGCGGTGGGAAGACCAAAAGGAACAGAGCTGAACAGGCGTGTCGCTTCGTGGCTACTTGTACATCCTGTTTGTGTCACGGAGCTACATGTGTCATTCGGCTCTACTGCAGCAGGAGTCACGGATTCTGAAAGTCTGAAACCACAAAAATTCTGTTGCACTCCAATTTGAACATTTCTCTTTTGCTCGAATCCTCATTTGCCATGAAACCAAAGATGAAACTGTGAGGCACACAAAAGAAATCTGATCTCTGTCACTGTGACCATGTTAACCAAGCGAAGTAGTAGTCCATGTCTGCGTCCCTCAGAGCTGTCGGGTCGATGTAGTGTTGCACTGCCGAAGAGAACTGTGACCAGCCTCCCAGGAAGCACACTTTCTCCATTGTAACACCCACAGCTCGAGCACACGTCGTGGCACCCTTCCGGGTGCTGTGTGCAGAAAAGTGACCTCCTTCAGGAGGTCTGCAGTCCAGCTCGCTGAGAGCTAGACCAATCCAGTCATTTGCCACGGAAGCCTTGAAGTTCTTCGGGTCCTCGGGTAGCAGCCAGTAGCCGTCAGGTTGAGTCTTCTCAGAAATGCTCCAAGCTGTGTCACGGTAGAACTCCCAGTGCTCGATCAGCTCCTTCAACAGAGCCACCCCCTTCCAGGGGATCGTAAGGTGTCGCTTCACTCGAAGGTGTCGCCGTCCTTTCTCTTTCAGTAGCACCACTGAGAACTCATCGTCGCCACAATGAATGTGCTGCCGTGACAACGAGGTCCCCGTGTCCGGTCTGCCGAAGGTCACGAAGGCCACCACCACGTAGGTAAAGGCTCGCAGTAGCTGCAGCTCGTCAGGCGATCTCGGATTTAACTTCAGCGCTGCCTCGTGCACCCGTCGTACGTGTGCTGCTGGCAGCCACGTCCGCTGGGTCTCGATGTTCTCCTCCTGCACCGCCAGCTCCGCCTGGATGGTCGCCATCCCCTTCACAGCTCGGGTCACAGAGCGCCCCTTCGCTGGTCCAGGGAAACCAAGGTCCGCGTGGTAGTTGTTGATGGCGGACAGGTACGGCTGTAATGATGCCGACTGGATGTTCCCGTCCTCCAACAGAGAGGCGATGTACAGCAACACAGTCACCTCCGACGCTGGCAGCCACGGCCGTTGGTGCAGCTCACAAAATAAAATGAATCGCCGCGCCTTCGGTCCGTAGTTGTCTTTCGTCGTGTCCAGCAGTGCCTTTTCCTGCATCGACACCGCCAGTTCGGTGAGCCGGGAAGGTCCCAACTCACCCCTCCACCGCTCACAAAGTGAGCGCGTGAGGAAATTTTGTACAGCACCACCGCGCTTGTACTCTTCGTAGTTGCCTCCGCTGCTCCGCTCGGTGTTCTCGCCGTCCGCGTCCGTTGTCTCGTCCGTGCTGTTGATGATTTTGAAGTTCTCTTCGGACAAGTCTAGCGTCTCCTCGTCGCCGTCGTCGTACAGCACGTGCGCCTTTCCGTCCTCGTTGAACTCCTTCACCACACCCGGGTAGAAGCGGTCATCGTCCTCCCAGAACACCTCGATTCTTGTACCCACGGTCACCTTGCTTGCTGTCGTACTCGTAGCCGAGCTTCTTCGTACTTCAGCAGCGTAGTAACTCACGGGCGCGCCTCGATGAAGAACATCACAGCGTCCCATTTCGAGGGCCCGAGCAGCTCGGACCCTCCCAGCCTGCTCGGAGTGAACAGGTCCCTGCGCCGTGGCATGATCACCACCTCGGTGGCCAGGGCTTCCAGCTCTCTGAACCAGGACTGTCCCGGCCAGTACGGAGCCACCACCGTAGCAGCGGCCCCCTCCTCCCGCAGCTTGTGCGCCACCTCGTCCAGCAGCGCCCACGGGGGGTTCACCCAATTGTTCTCCCCCCGCCAGTCGTACGTCAGAGAGTCCACACCTTCGCACTTCGGGTCTTTCCACGCAGCGTAGTACCGAGGAAGCTGCGCGGAGATCTCGGAAGCGAACCGGTCGACTGTGTAGGGCCCCCACTGCTTGTTGGCCCACACGAACCAGTCCCGATTCAGCCTCCAGTCGTCCAAATCCTCGCAACGCGAAAGGTTGTCGGCCCACACGTTGGCCTCGCTGCGGATGTACCGGGCCTGCAACTCGATGTCGTGCAGATCCAGTAGCAGCCAGAGTCTCCTCATCCTCCTCATCAGGTCCGGGTTTCTGGAGGTGAAGTGTGACAGCATCGCCACCACCGCCTGGTTGTCGCAGTAGAGCCGTACGACCTTGCCCTCCAGCTCCTGCAGAAACGCCTGTACGGTCTTGTACACGGCCTCCAGCTCTAGGTGCGTAATGTGCCAGCAGCGCATCTCGTCTGGCCAGAAACCTCGCGCGGGGAACTTCAGGTTCAGCACTCCTCCCCACGCCGTCATCGAAGAGTCCGTGTGCACCTTCGCTCTCGTCGGGGATCTCCAGATTTTGCGTCCGTTCCACCTGCTCATCACAGGCAGCCTGGACCACCATTCTAAGTCCCCCCGAGCTGAACGTGAGATTTTTACCTTCGCTCCCCAGCTGCGTTTCTCCGCCAGCACGAAGTAGAGCTCCCGTAGGTAGAGCCGCGCCGCTGGTACTGCCAAGTACACGGATTGGCAGAGTCCCGTGAAGGACGCCAGTCTCCTGGCAGGAATCCACCTCCGATTTCTCGCTGCGTCGCACAGGATCTCCTTCGCCTTGACGTGGATTTTGTGCACCCGTCGTTCTGTCACACGGAATTGTCCCAGCTTCAGGTCCACCTCCAGCCCGAGGTGCTCCACCACCTGCGTCGGCTCCCAGTGGCCCTTCTTCTCGTTCCGCCGTAGGCCAAGTCGATGAAGCACCAGTTGAACTTTTTCTCGACGCAGAAAGCCTTCTCGCTGAGAGTCGACCAGCACCAGAAAATCGTCCATGTACGGTAGCACTCGCATTCCGCTGTGACGGTTCGCGTCCCCGCCAGCACCACCGGTCCTGCGACGGACTGACCATCGCTGTCGTACTGCGGAACCGTCCCGCAGTCTCTTGATTTCTCTGCGATCCTCCGCCGCCTGAGGCGAACGCAGAGCCTCCACCATCATCCGTACGAACTTGCAGAAAACTCTCGGAGAGTCGCTCCATCCGAACGGCATCGCTGAACATTGAAGCAGATCCCCTTGCAGGTCGAATTGCATGAACTTCTGGAAGTCCGGGTGGATCCCCAGCGCGTGAAAACCGTCCTGGAGGTCGAAGCTGAAGCACCAGTCGCCCGGTTTCGCCAGTCTCCTTAGTTTCTTCAGCGTCTCCATCTTCACACGATTTTTACACACCACTGGTTCAGCCATCGGAAGTCCACCACCAGTCTCCACTTGTTCGTACCCGGTTTTGGCACTAAAAAAGCGCGAGAAACGTGAGATCTTCTCGTCGCTCTCGTCCAGGCCCCGTTCTCCAGCAGCCTCTCCTTCTCCGCGTCCAGCCACACCTGTTGCTGCCGCGTCGCATCCCTCAGTGACACCCCGTGGTCGAACGGAGGCGGAGGCCCGCGCTTCCACCTCAACTTCACCCCGTGAGTAATCCATTGCATCACCTCGGAACTGGCGCCCGCCGCGCGCCATGCTCCCCTCCGCTGTCTCACCTGCTGTTGCAAGGTGAGTTTCCCCCGTCCAGCGCCCGGAGAGGGCTGTTGCGCTGGAGGGGGTGGCGGCACGCACATCACGCATCGGCCGCGGGCTTTCCGCCCCGGCCCTTGTTGCCGCCTTTGTCGGTAGGCTGCCTCGTACCGTCCTTCTCCTTGTTCTTACGCTCCTTCCAGCGGTCACGGTCCCGTGGATCTTTCACAACCCGCGTTTCCGCGCTCGCCGCGTTCTTGGACGCAAGGTTCAGCATCGCTCTGCCGCGGTTTTTGTCGAAGTCGTTCAGCCATTGCTGCAACACCTCGTCCGCCACCACGCCGTCCGCTGCCTGGTAGACCCTGTCCTCCACGAACTGCAGCTTTGCGCGTAGAGCGTCTTGTCCTCCACGCTGCGAAGAACCAGGCTCCTGCTCCAGCTGCCCGCGCAGTTCCAGCATCGTCCAACGGTTGCAAAGTAAAGCGTACACGCCGTGGACCGAGTTGGTAACCTCGTGGAAGTGTTTCTGCCAGTCTCTCAGTGACAATCCCGAGTCCTCATTCTCGTCCAACGTCTGGTTGCACGCGATCACCACGTCGTGCAAGTAGGACAGCGCTGGAGCCAGCACCATGCACTCGTACTTCATGGAAGAGTTGGACTTCTTGGAGAGCGCGTCGTACGTCTTGTTGCCGTGCAGGTCGTACAACTACGGCATCCGCGTTGCCAGTGTCGCCGGTCGCGTTGGGAACGGGTTGACGGAGGCTGCTGGCACGTAGTCCAGCTTCTTCCTTCTCTCCAGAAGTTGCTCGGCGGACTTGGCTGCGGATTCCGGGTCAGAAGTCCCAGGCTTCGCCGCCACCTTCGCCTCCAGCTCAACGTTGATTTGTGCTTGACGTTGAAGCTCGGCACGCAGCAGTCGATGATCTTCTGCCTGCTGCCTCTGCATCTCGAGCAGCTCCCCTTGCTGCTTTTGCATTGTCAGAATTTGTTGTAACAGCACGTCCTGAGTGGACGGTGCTGCCGGGGAAGGGGAAGCCTGCCCGATGTCCGGCTTCCCCGGGAGGGGTGGGAATTCCTCTGCAGACTTGCCCTTCGAAGAACCAGCCATTCTCTCTCCCTCAGAGGAGTAACAGTGAAGTCAATCGTACTGTCGTAGTCGCTGTGAAGCCGTCGTTCGAAGTCGTAACGCCGTCCCCTGACTTCTCTGTCAGATCTCCTATCGTCATTCGATCGCCGTCGTACAACCAAGTGGTCTAGTCACTACCTACTCTACTGTTTTACCGGTGAAACAGGTGACGAAAATTACAAAATCGGATTTGCAGTGTGCCTCACAGAGTACCGTAGGTACCCGTGAAGTTCCTGTTTGCAAGAGCAAAAGGAACAGAGCTGAACAGGCGAGTCGCTTCGTGGCTACTTGTACATCCTGTTTGTGTCACGGAGCTACATGTGTCATTCGGCTCTACTGCAGCAGGAGTCACGGATTCTGAAAGTCTGAAACCACAAAAATTCTGTTGCACTCCAATTTGAACAAAACAGATTGGTGTACACCACACTCTGCGGTTTAATTTAGCAACACACCCAAATCGTTGTCTCAAGAACTTCACGCTGTGTGGCAAGGAGGCGCAAGTATGTATTTAGAATGGTATGTGTAAACTTTGTTCCCGGAAGAGGCACCTTGTGGGAGCAGCCCACCGTGTAAACTCAAGGTTGTAGTTTCTCACGCACAACCCTGAGCGTAAGTGTGCTCCCTCACTCACACAATTGCAATAACCAATGATATTTTGTAACAACAACCTTTTACATATTTTGAACTAAGGCTGCGGAGTTTTTTTTGGGGGGTAATTACTGGTAAGGGTATTACCAGGTAATTACCAGTAATTACCGACCCCCAAAACTGTTTTACCCACCTTAAGTATGGTGGGTAAAATGGTTTGGTAGTTACTGGTAAGGGTATTACCCGGTAATTACCGGTACTTACCGACCCCCGATTTCATATTTCCCGGTAATTCCGCAGCCTTATTTTGAACAGCATAGTATACTTTGTGCCTTGTGTGCACCATTCACAAGCCATCCCATTTCCACCCCGCGCATATCGCGCAAAATAGATGGTTATATCGACATTAGGTACCCTGACTGCCACGTCCCATTATGGACTCTATACCGCGATTCAGTAAAGACGGTCATCACCATTGAATTCCTTGACATCAAGTTACTTAACCCCTATCGAGCGGTTTGTACCGTATACGGTACAACCCTAGCCGTGGATAGCTAGGTTTCTGCTACGAATGGCATATATACCGTTCGATATACTTGTAACCAATGAAAATGCCGTTGCGCATACCTGTATACTAGACTACCCTCGGGGTGTGTGCTCTCATATATCGCTTATCCCGCCGAAACCAAGTCAAAATGCTCATTGTGAACCCCAAAACATTTGGTGGGTAAATTGTTTTTTTTGTTGTTTTCTCGGAAATAATGGCGCCAAGTGCGCAGCCTATCCAAGCTATTGGCATAATAAAGAGGCGCGTAAAGACCCCTGGAGAAGTTTTTGGTGTTCGTGTCCGACATAAGATGTATTTTGGTACCATTACGAAGCGAGATAGGCCCCGAGGCGACCCTCCGCAAGAATGCGTGACGGTACGATATGATGACGGGCAGACTTGTTGGTTCCCTGTTCAGACTGCCTCTCGTTGGCTTCTCCCAGAAGGTAGTGCTGAAGCTGCCACAGCGGAATCTGAAGACTTGAGCGACACGCCCGACTCTGGAGAGTCAGAAGAGTCTGACTCGGAGGCAGGTCCCACCCGGGGGAATGTTGCAGAAATTTCAATGGGTGCTAGTACAAAGCGAAATCCAAATCCGCGTGGAAAGACCAGTCCTCCCTCATCATGGAAACCGCTTGGTTCAAACATAATTTGTTTTTCGAAACGAAATGAAGTTTTTTACAATTATATCAACATCATCGAAGTGATTGAACCAGACAATCTCGTTCACACTCTTGGTGAGTACTGTATGCTTGTGAGGATGGTACGCATGTTCTGGGTGGTTATTCTTTCGAATTTTAGTGAGAGTGTCGTTCCGTGCACGTACTATGCCGAGCCATGCCTTTCGAGTGCCGTACGATTGCCGAGCGAGTT
>LGRX02014056.1:0-10748 GCA_001247695.2 Cymbomonas tetramitiformis
GACCTATCACTGCATCCCTCTGCGGCCGTGCTCGCCGCATGACCTATCACTGCATCCCTCTGCGGCCGTGCTCGCCGCATGACCTATCACTGCATCCCTCTGCGGCCGTGCTCGCCGCATGACCTATCACTGCATCCCTCTGCGGCCGTGCTCGCCGCATGACCTATCACTGCATCCCTCTGCGGCCGTGCTCGCCGCATGACCTATCACTGCATCCCTCTGCGGCCGTGCTCGCCGCATGACCTATCACTGCATCCCTCTGCGGCCTGGCTCGCCGCATGTCCTTACCCTCCATCATTCGTCCTGAGAGCCTTTGTCCCGGGCGTCGAAGTTATTATCGTGGCGTCGCTCGTTACTGGGGGAATATTGGGGTTCGCTATGATGGCAGGTATTCAACAACACGCCTGACGAGACGGCCTACAACAGGTAAGCGCTTCCCCTGGGTCCGGGTGCACACTTTGCATCTCACGCGCCGCGCATCACTTCTGGCAAGGCCGGGCGTCATCCACTCAATCCGAGCTTTCGCGTGGCTGTGGCCGTCTCTTTGACCGTTTCTCCTGTCTCCGGCCGGTCGAAGGAATGCGAGGAGTAAGGTAGGTCGGGGGGACTGGTGATGCAGGTTGATGCTGAATCGAGAAGCAGTGATGGGATCGCTGGTCATGATCCAGCCTACACTCCTGTCATACTCCCTGGAGGGCCCCCCTACCCCAGCCTTGCTGGATGTGACGTCCATCCAGCCAGATCGCATTCTGCTGCTGGACACATACTTCCTCATTATCATTTTCAAAGGAAGCACGATCAGCCAATGGCAGAAAGCCGGCTATCAGGTGATCATGTTACTATTTCTGCACCTGGTATCCGTACACCGTTAGGCACACCCTTCAGCAGCGTGCCATAAGGCACAAATCATCACCGTGCCATCAGGCACACCCCTCATCAGCGCACGATCAGGCACATCCCTCATCAGCGTGCCATCACCATCAGGCACACCCCTCATCAGCGCCCAATCAGGCACCTAAGCAGCACACCATCAGGCACACCCCTCATCAGCTTGCCATCAGGCACACCCCTCATCAACTTGCCATCAGGCACCCCTCATCAGCTTGCCATCAGGCACACCTCATCCCGCGCCCAATCAGGCACACCTAGCTTGGCGCGCCATCAAGCACACCCCTCATCAGCGCACCATCAGGCACCTCATCCAGCGCACCATCAAGCACACCCTAAGCAGCGCACCATCAGGCACACCCCTCATCAGCTTGCCATCAGGCACCACCCTCATCAGCGCCCAATCAGGCACACCCCTAAGCAGTGCACCATCAGGCACACCCCTCAGCAGCGCGCTGCACCGCCGGTTCAAACTGCTATCATGATGTCAGGATATGGTGCCAATTTACTTGGAAGACATTGGCCATTGGGCAAGATTGATCTGCGTGTGGAGCCGAGTGCCTGTATGCACAGATGCATTTCACACAAAAGGGTTGCACATGGACGATTCGCCGCGATATTGATTGCGAGCTGGAACCTTGACTTGGGAAAGGCCTTCGAAGAGTGCTGCATGTTAATTGTAAGGGTAACGTGGCACAGGATGCACCGGAGCATGAGCACTTCAGGCAACTGCTGAGTGCACCCAAGGCCGAGGCGGATGTGCTGCTGAAGGACCGACTGCCAATGCCAAAGATTGTGGAGACTGAGCAGCACGGCAGCCAAGCCCGCTTCCTACTAGCCAAGCTTAACCCGTCCGCCACTCACACCTCCAACAATTACTCTTCTAACGAGATCATCTTCACGGACGACGTAAGCTTGCAGGTCTTCATGGAGCACCTGGCTCGTCTCTCGGTACAGTCATAGGTATGTAGCCATGCAGCATTTGGGTTAAATTGCACTCATGCTCCAATTGAACGCTGAGTGAGCGCTGAGTTTTGGGATATGCTCCAGCAAGTACGCTGCTTTTTCTCATAGGCGAAAGAACCAATCAAGGGCTCGCATCAATTGATGCTCTGGGTTGAACGGAGAGAAGTCGATGACAATCTGAGCATGAATAAGGTGGAGAGAATGTAGAGTGTAGCTGGAATCGAAACCTTTGTGCAGGGTGTAGTGCCACACGTATTTCCCCTGAAACATCAAGGATGGCGCGAAATTGCATGCCATGCATGGTGTGGCATCAATGCAACACGAGATCGTAACCTATGTAGTGGTCAGTCTGTATCGACGATTTTCGAAGCAGTGTTTCAGCCGAGTGTAATGCTTAATCTGATGGTTCTCCTTAAGGAGGCCAATGCGGTCTTTGAAAGCAATTTGTTCAAATTCTTCTAGGTCAGATCAAGTTAGGTAGGTTTTAATAGTTTCTATGCCCATAACATGCAGCAAAGTGAGCGCGTGTGGTGGTAAGTCGGTTGAACATATGTTGAAGAGACAGGAATGCCGATTTATCCTGCAGCATGCACACTACCGACTGCTTACATACTACGCACACACTACGCACACGCATTGCAATCACACTACGCACACACTACGCAGAGACACTACGACAAAATTATATTATTCATGCTAGCTTACCACCATGCATTATGCGATTTGTACCAAGCAGCAAGGGCATCCGATGGTTAAGTTTGACCACGGTAACCAAGACGGTTGTTCCGGCGCGACGGGGCATACAAGGGCACACACCAAGCGATTCACAGCGGGAAACACGAATACTGTAGGTATGTATGAGCGAAAGTCGCTGCACACTCATGTTATATTAGCATGCACCGCGTGATTATTCACACGCGCGTAATGCATGTTCCGTTATGAACACATGCATGTAGGCAATCGTTTCGATAACGCGTCCCCTTAGATAATAACATTTTGAAACCGAACCAGCGCGTGGTCGTCAGGAAGGGATTGTTCATTATGCGTGCGAATATGTTATAACTGCAATACACCAATCGATAGTTGCACTGACCACTGACCACCAATTCGAGCCACTGGGCCCTTAACGCCAAACTAAGAGGCATGCTATTTGCTACTGTCGAGCTTCAGAGAGCTTCAGCGCTAACTTGGGTTGACTACAAGTCGATAGTTGCACTGACCACTGACCACGAATTCGAGCCACTGGGTCCTTAACGCCAAACTAAGAGGCATAGCATTTGCTACTGCCGAGCTTCAGAGAGCTTCGGCGCTAGCCTAGGTCACTCGGGTCGCGATGCCAAGCTATTCTATTGCACGTTGGGATGGACTTTAAGCGAAGCTTGCTTCCCCCGCATACTGGTAACGGAGATTTCTTTGCTGACCGAAACATTGTTTTCCAACGACTCGTCTCGTCGGAGAGGTTTGAACTCTTAGAGTTTCCAATCAGGCCAAGTCGAGTGGTCTTCACTTCACCGTTGAACTGTCCGCGTGTGAACTCTTGGAAGTTTGAACCCTGTAACGCGTAACGTGACGCTTAACGCTAGCTTTAGTTCCTACCGACTAGCGAATACTAGCGATAGCGTCAAGCGTGTCACGCGACGGTAGCCCTAGCGCTAGCGGTATCATATCTCAAATCTGTAAGATTCGTCCAATTGAATGTTGAATTGTCGACAGTTGATGAATATTTTAGATTCGTAAAGAACATCGAAAACTTAGAAAAGTTTTCGTGATGTCAAAATTGAAAATATTCAATATGATATACGGTAAGAACATAGAACTTGTGTGCCACGGTAAGAACTGAGGACAAGTTATATTTTTTCTGAAAAAAATGTGAAATACAATCTATAGCACGAAATTTCTGGGAACTCCCGACAGAACTCACTCGCTTGCACTCACCCGACCGAGCAGCAGAACACTGAAAGATAAATGGTATGAAGAGGTGCTAATTAGCTCCTCTTCATGATATATTTGTGACATCAGCCCTCGATTAATCGAAGGGATCATGTGAAACCACGTCATGAAATATGCTTTGCAACAATATTTCTCGACTCTGCCACGTCATCACAACTCGCGATATATTGCTCAAATGTTGCTTACAGTGTCATCGGTGTGTCATCGGTGTCGACTATCGTTGTCGCTGGCATGTCATGTCAATGTCATGTCATTGTCATCACAGTCTATCCTACCTCAGGCTGTTTTGTAACCGGCGCGTCAGCGCGGGGATCTGCGCAATCGCGTCAGCGAACGGCGAAGCGAACGGTGAAGATGTCTACGATGATCGTCTGTCATCAACGCAGTCGATCGTCTTCTCAATCACGAAGTCACATTATAAAATACTAGCCAATCGAAACTCAAAAAACAGATTTTCAAGAGCGTTCAGGGTTTTCAGTCGTTTGTCATAGTAAAAGATACTGCCAATCAATGCCTAGAAAGCTGGATTTCTAAGATCGATGCTTCGAACTTCGAAATTATGCCCAAAGGGAGTTCTAATGCGATTTCATGCTCATTTCTTGTTTGCCTCTTCCACGTGCACCTCCTGTTTGTGACCCTGCTGCTGTGACCCTGCCTGCTATAAATATCTTTTGTGCATAATGTTTCTGCGATTGACGTTAAGTGTGTATGCGTCGATGTATGCATGACTAACTTTTTGCTTACGCATACACAGGATCAGTGCTCGACCGCATGATGACCTTCGACTAGTCAGCCCCTTTCCGCTTATTGTTCATCTTCGACTGACTCCACGCTCAACGCTCGCCTATACGAGATCCTCGCTGCATCCTCATATCATTTTTAGTTTCATATGCACTTCCGTGGGTGTGCCCCTCATGTCACTGTACGTTTTCAGATGACTTGTATTGTTTTCCTAATCCCCCCGCGATACAGTATGCCCCAGGTGCCATCCGCGTATGCCCCCTTGTGACACACGCGCCCAATGTGTTTGTTGCTCAACTGGTTGCGTGTGCTGCATTTTGTATGCACTCGCTTACGTGTGTATATCGCATTCGTTTGTTTTGATCTTGTATGTTTTCGTTCCGACGTCTTAAGTGGGATCCGGGGGCTTTGGGTTTTTCTCGCTCATCACCGCGCACCGGAGATCCCCGCCATGCTTTTGCCTTGTATGTTCTGTTTGCATAATGTATTTGTCTGACACGCATTAGATTTTTTTAGGCATCAGCACAGCATTTCGCAGGCACTGTCGGCTTTGACCTAATTTCGGGTCAAAGTCGTCAATGCCACGTGTTCAGGGCTGGGTCACAGGGCATTGGCATTTTCCCAAGTTCGGAAGATTCCATTGAACATTGGGGCTGTATGGCCCCAATACGATTCTGAATATTGGTGCTGATCAGCACTAATATTCAATGGAATCTTCCGAACATTGGGAACACGTCAATGCACTGTGACCAATCCAGTTCTGAACACGTGACCGCCTAACTTCCACATCAGCATTTCATCACAAATATAGCTCAGAATTGCTGCCTGCGTGGCACGTTTTCATTGGTTCAAACCAGATGTTTCATAAATATATCATAGGGACAGGGTACGGGCGCTGGGAACTTGTCAGATGACACATGATGACTGCATGCATGTGACGGCTGCGTCATATCGCGTGAGAGACATCGACACAGTGACCGCAATGAACGTCGCCGGCAGCAGACGGTGAACACAACGACATCGCGGCGGACACCATTGCCGCTGCTGTTGCGTGACTGCTTACTCGTTTTTCGTTGACCCATCCCAATCGTCATAAACTTCTTCACAGCTACGCAATTTCGTCAACGCTCCTCCGCGTCATGGCGCATTCGCGACCTCTTGGGGTGTGGAAGTCGAGGTTGGTTTAAACCAACCTTGCTTGGGATGAACCCCAACCACATCAAACTTAACTCTTCGGTACAATTTTCTCAATGAACCTGTAAGGTTTGAGCCTCAATCGGTCAGGACAAGTCGTAGGCTGATTTTGTTTTCCATGATGTATTACGACCCCAAAAAACAAAATCAGCCATCGCCTTAACGTTCTCGAAAGACTTTCAAACTTGTAATATATATTACTTAACTACGATAGGTGCGATAAGATAATCCGATGTGGTTGGGTTTCATCCCAAGCAAGGTTGGTTATAAACCAATCTCGAGTTCCACACCCCAAGAGATCGCGAATGCGCCATGAACCCAAAACCAAAACAGCCTAAGACTTATGCTCACTCAATGCTCCTCAAACTTCGCATAGATGCCAAGGATGAAAACGTGAAATATGTATATCTTAATACAATACGTTCGATATGGTTGGGTTTCATCCCAAGCAAGGTTGGCATACGCCAACCTCGACTTCCACATCTCAAGAGCACGCGTCCCTCCTCGCCATCGGATACCTGTGACATGACCTGCCCACACATAGTATCGTAAGTTTACACATTATGATAGGCGAACTGAAAAATAAAAGTAGCCGAGCACTTTGGAAATCCCTGCGTGTATCACAGCAGTCACAGCACCGTTCGCCCCATGAGGCGGAGGAGCGTTAATGAAATTGCGTAGCTGTGAATAATTTTATGATTAATGATGCAATTGCGGATTGGGATGGGTCAACGAAGAACGAGTAAGCAGTCACGCAACGGCAGCGGCAATCGAATGGTGTCCGCGATGTCGATGTGTTTACCGTCTGCTGCCGGTGACGTGCATTGCGGTCACTGTGTCGCGATATGACGCAGACGTCACATGCAGTCATCATGTGTCATCTGACAAGTTCCCAGCGCCCGTACCATATAATACAGTTATTGCATAACTTTTTTTCCTCACGAAATTCCATCAGAAATCCGTGAGGGCCGCGACTCAAAAAAGCCATCGCGCGAGGAGTCGAAAAGTTTGCGGTCCTCATGGATTATCAGCAAATCGAACAGGAGTCGGGAGCCGCCTGGGTTGCATAACTTCAGATAACTCCTCGCGAAGAGCTGTGATGGCCGTCGACACGTCAGAAAAGATAGTGCCATGTCAGGCGATATTTTTTTGATGACGTACGTTGTCGAGCGATCGGTCGAAAGAATGATTATACTCACTTTAGTTCTAATCCGACGTCAAGCACACGCTTTGGCCAATCGAACGTGATCACACACGCTTCGGGATTTTGTTTTCTTGCCAAAGTTGTTTCGTAACAGCTGCGAACGTCAGTTATAACTTTTTTTGGTAGCAAGAACGCTGTGGAGAGCTGATTATGGTTTTTTAGTAGCTTGAAAACAGATTTGAAGATTTTACACTTTTGCTGCAACATGGCTTCGATATTACAATATATAACTATTGTCTGTACCATTTTACTTTCGCTAGCGGTCAGTGCTATCACTGTTTTCGGATCTCCTAATCACGGCGGCATTCTACACACGCAAGTGACATCCAGCAGCGCCAATCACTCTGACGTTCAGCGAAATGAACAAATTGAAGCTCGAAACGTTAATGTTGAAGGGCCTGTCTCTGGGATCTCTCGTCGCCCACCTGAAAGCAAAACCAACACGAACCACGATGAGCGGCTCGAAATTGACGATCGCATCTTGGCTCAAGCCTTTGGCGCAAATCAACATGAGGCTGGACCCTCTAGACGAGAAGGGACAAGCGACGTTGAGTTCTCTGAAAGCGATATCGAATTGGAATTTCTGAATGATGAAGAAGGACCGCACTTTGAAGAGGATTCTAGTGATGAAGAAGAAAAGTGCGAGGATAGTCTCGCAGAGCGTGCACGCAAAGGAAAAACAAAAGTGACCGACAATAATGACGAGTTAGAACCAGAAGCAGGAGACGTTGTGGAGAGTGATGACGACATCGAATTACTAACTATGCTCCTGCTTGATCGTAGTTCACAAGCACAGGACCCAAATCAAACTGCAATACACTCAGACTTGCTTCAAGTTGCACAAGTCGCCCTACTTAATTCGCAGCACTCAGCGGGACTTGGCGACAATGATACTTTACCCGCAAATATCATTCCACAACGCAAAAGAAAATTATCAACTCGATTGTCTGAAGCAGCGCACCATGAAGCGAGTTCCAAGCGCAGCTACAATGATATACCGCCCACTCCGAAACATGAAGATGCACGAGCTGCCGCGATGCACAGCCGCAGTGGGTATGAAAAATGGTTAGTTACTGTGCGTCTCACTCCGACAGAATTTGATACCTTATTAAGCATGACGTTGCAAGAGGAGGAATATCTTCAACTGGGTCGTGCCCCCTCTCTTGCAGACCTGATCAATGAACCGTATAATTTTGAAGGAGAGCGGACTGATTTAGAAAACACACTGGAAACTCAAAAGCACTCCAGGAAATATTCCACAAATGAACAGTCATACATATATTTATGTGTCATGTCTTCAGCACACACCGATTGGAAAGCCTTCACCTTAGGGTGGAATTGTGCGGCTACCACTATTCAGCGCATGTACTATCACCTACAAAGTTGTGTGTTCCGGATTCTGCGTTTTGAAATTCAATGGCCAGACGCAGAAGAAAGAGCACAACTGGCACAACGATATGTGGGAGCTTTTAGAGGGGTTATTGGCCACGTCAATGGCAGCCGATCTGGAATAAGAAAACCGTATGTGTGCCAGGGAACACTGGCCATGTCAAGCCGTTCGATTGGTATATTGTATTTATACCCAATGGGGCAGTGCAATGGAAATGGGCTCGAAAGGGGACTCCCGAGCCATTGACTGCGTACTTTGGGAAGCGAAAGCCTGAGCTCGATTATAGCTGGCAGCATATTATCGTCCATCCTTCTGGAGCGCTACGCCGCTGGGAGCGTAAGAGGGGCGGTGGCTGGTTTCTGGAAGACGCCACTCGAGCGAAGGAGCCTGTAGCGCCATTTTCATTATCGCTCAGTAATGCGTACCGGAAGCAGGCGAGTGTGACTGACGAGTATCAGTATCGCGGAATTCCATACACTGGGCCGGGGACTTGGGTATCATTCGTCCGTCATCATCTCCATATGGATGTCCTATCATTTTCGCTCCTAAGCCAGGTGGGAAGTGGAAGATGTGCTGTGATTATCGAGCCCTTAATAACATCACAATTAAGGACACGTATCCATTGCCACCTCACGACACCCTTCTTGAACATGTACCAGCGCATATCTGATAACTTATTCTTTCTTTTTCTTTTCTTTTTTCTTTTTTCTTTTCTTTTATCTTTCTTCTTTTCTTTTTATCTTATTTACTGTTTTTGGTGCTTCACATAGGCTTCTAGCCTTACATTCCACTGTTTACTTTCATGACAAACACTGGCTATACAGCCTAGTATTACAATCACTTTTCGATATAATGTATGGTCGCAAACCTACAGTAATGCCTCACATTTAAGGAAATGCTAGGTTAAGGAAACAGCCAGCTTTTCGGGGGGGTGGGGGGTCGGAAAAATGCGAAAAAAGCTGGGCTGGAAAAAAACATTAAGAAAATGTACCCAAATAAGGAAATGAAGGCTGCCGAATCATTTCGTTAACGGAAATCGGAAAGTCATATTAAGGAAACGAAGGCTAGCTGAACATCAGAAAATTCCATTATTATTAAGGAAATTGTAGCTGAATCTAAGGAAATTATAGTCGATATTTCATGAAATTCTGAAAATTTTCAATGGCAAATAAAGGCTTTTTCTGCACCGCGTTTATTATTAAGGATTATTGGTTAATGCACGATAGCTACAGTCCTATGTTGCATGATACGCCCCCCCCGCGGTGTCTCACGCGGGGCGCAAACTAAGGACTTCGCGATTGGAGAAGGGACTACCGATTCGGAAATAGTGGCACTTGATATTGACTTGCTCCCTATTGGGATATCCATAATTGCGGGAAGGTCCTCATCCGAGTCTTCAACCAACTCAACCGTGTCACTCTGCATTGACGCTTTCTCGGTCTCACCGCTGAGACTCTCATTGAGTGGCGCTTTGGCCTTGATACGCGATATGACTATCGACTTCAAGTCGTCGTAGTCTATCTGACTAATCATCCCACTTTGCAAGTCAGCATGCAATTCTCGCAGTTCCTGGCGACTGCTCGGATCCATGCTGAATTTAAGAGAATGCGCTGGCTGACTGCGCTTTCCAGTCCCTAAAAAGAAATGGATTTAAGAGAAGAGGCTGGCTGACGCTCGAATCGCGTTTCCTATTCGTTAGTAATTTCGGTAAGAGGCTGACGCTGGCAGGGGGGGGGGGGGTCAGAAAAATACGAAAAAAGCTAGGCTGGCTCCAAATTCCTGTTTCCTTAAAGGTGAGGTATCACTGTATAACATCTATATCCTTGTGTTCAGTCCTGGCATACAGCCTAACACTAACATGTACAACTTGTCCTTAATTTCTCTTGATCAACACTAACTGAGGTTCACTTTTCCCAAGCTTCCCCTTTCATCATGTTGCTCTTTAACTCACTAGCAGGATTCCTAGATTGACATCTGTCATCGGCCAATTACCAACAGCCCATGCCTGATTCTGTTACTTCTCCACCAATCATCAGGCAGATCATGATACTTGTATTGCCATTGCAGATCTTCTCCTGGAATCTACCATAAATCATTTCATTACAGATCTTCTCCTGAAATCTGCTTTGTCATCGATTATTTTCCCCACTCGCTCACTTATGTGAATATCCGATAATTCCCCATTATTCGCGAGTGGGGCATGCTCGGGGCATACCCATGGGGCATACGCCGCGGGGCATACCCATGGGGCATACGCCTCGGGGCATACCCATGGGGCATACGCCTCGGGGCATACCCATGGGGCATACGCCTCGGGGCATACCCATGGGGCATACGCCTCGGGGCATACCCATGGGGCATACGCCTCGGGGCATACCCATGGGGCATACGCCTCGGGGCATACCCATGGGGCAT
>LGRX02014057.1:0-31910 GCA_001247695.2 Cymbomonas tetramitiformis
GACGCGGTCGTGGGCGTTTCGGTCGCGGGCGCTTCGGTGGTCGGGGACTCGGTCGTGGGCGTATTGGTAACAGGCGACGTAGTGGTCGGGGGATCAGTATTGGGCGTTCTGGTTGCGGGGCTTTGGGTAGGATGCGTTGTGTACGGTGCTGCGGTTGCGGGCGCTTTGGTGGTCGGAGACGCGGTTGTGGGCGCTTCGGTCGCAGGCGCTTCGGTGATCGGAGACGCGGTCGTGGGCGTTTCGGTCGCGGGCGCTTCGGTGGTCCGGAGACTCGGTGGTGGGCGTTTCGGTCGCGGGCGACTCGGTGGTCGGAAACTCGGTGGTGGGCGCTCCGGTCGCAGGCGCCTTGGTGGTCGGAGAAACTGTGGTGGGCGTCTCGGTCGGGGATTGGTGATGGTGTTTCGGTCGCGGGCGCCGTGGTCGTCGGGGCCTCGGTGGTGGGGGTTGAGGTCGGCGGGGACCCGGTCGCGGGCGCCTTGGTGGGCGTGGTGGTCGCAGGGCCTCGGGTAGGCTGCGTTGTGTGCGGTGGCGTGGTTTCAGGCGCCGCGGTGATCGGGGAGTCGGTGGTGGGCGTCTCGGTTGCGACCACTTCGATGGTGGGAGGTTTGGTGGTTGGGGGCTCGGTGGTGGGCGGCACTGTGTGTGGCGGTGAGGTCACGGGCGCGCCGGTGGTGGGCGTATCGGTGGCTGGCGCGTTTGTGGTCGGCGGCATGGACGCGGGCGCTTCGGTGGTCGGGGGTCCAGTGGTGGGCGACGCAGTGGTCGGAGACGTTGTGGTTGGTGGTCCGGTTGCGGGGCTCCGAGTCGGATGAGTCGTGTGGGGCGACGCGGTTGCGGGGGGGGTGGTCGTCGGCGGTCCGGTCGTGGGCGCTACTGTGGTGGGGGCGTCGGTGGTCGGTGCACCGCTCGCGGGCGCCGATGTGGTAGGATGAGTGGTGGTCGGCGCGCTGGTCGCGGGCGTGTCGGTGATTGGAGACTCGGTGGTGGGCGCCACGGTCGCGGGCGCCACGGTGGTCGGGTAGCTGGTGGTGGGCGTCACGGTCGTCGGCCCCGAGGTTGATGGCGTTTCGGTGGCCGGTGCCACGGTAGTCGGCGCTTCGGTGTTGGGAGCACGCGTGGCTGGGCTCCGCGTGGGCTGCGCCGTGTGCGGCGACGCGGTGTCTGGCGATGCCGTTGTCGGCGAATCGGTAATCGGCGTCTCCGTGTTGGGAGATATGGTGGGTTGTATCGTTTGCGGCGCTACGGTGGCGGGCGCGTTCGTCGTAGGCGATAGACTGGTTGGAGATGAGGTGGTGGGCGTTTCGCTTGTTGGGCCATGTGTGGGTGGTGCGGTGATTGGTGATCGTGTCGTGGGCCACGTCGTTGACGGGGATACCGTGCTTGGCATTATAGTGGTGGGCGTGCTGGTCTCGGGCGTGCTTGTTGGGTGCGCGGTGTTGGGGGGGGCAGTGGTGGGCGTCAAGGTGATGGGCGTCGCAGTCACCGGCTCTTGCGTGGGTTGCGCGGTGTACGGGGAATCGGTGACGGGCGCGGTGGTACTTGGCGATACGGTGTTGGGCGCACGCGTTGGATGCGTCGTGTACGGCGAGTCGGTCGTGGGGGGTGGTGTCATCGGCGGATGGGTGACGGGGCCGACCGTGACCGGCGTGTTGGTCGTGGGCGGTCCCGTGTGTGGGGACGCTGTTGTGGGCGTTCGCGTCGGCGATGGCGTGGGGAAAGCGTGCGGGCTGGCCGTGCGCAGATCGTGATGCGGGAACGCGGCGTCGAGACGCTCGATCGTTGTGGGGTACGGCGTGACGCGCGTGGATGGAAGCAGCGTGCTGATCTGCGTGGTCTCGCTGCCCCCGTACGTCACCGTCACCGCATCTTCGTGGTGCATATTATGAAATATCGTCATGGGAGTGTCCCTTAACATTTTGATCGTGCTAACGGCGTGCGCGTCCAGGTCCGGATACGTGCAGCTGAATTCGACCACCACGCTCCCTGGGTAGATGTTGTGCGCGACGAAGTTCGAGGTTCTGCCGTTTACGACGTGTAGCGATTGCCGCATGCTATCGACGAGGCGTGACTGGTTGATGGCGGTGTCGTAGTCTTGCCAGCGAAGATCCACGAACTTTACAGAGGCGTGCACCTGTACGGGCACGCCCGCGGCGTTCGGCGGATCGGTAACGATCGGCACGACGAGTTGCGGATGCATAACTACCGTCTGCGTCTGCATCACCGATTCATCCGTTGGCGCCTGGTTGTCTTTTCCGGTGTCGCGCGTGGCCGCGATGACCGCCACGCATATTATGATCGCCACGAGCAAGGCGCCCGCGACGAGGTACATGATCGTCTTGGACGTCGGAGTGTTGAGTTTCCGTATCCATTTGGGTGTCGCGTCCTTTGACGGCGCGTCGTTCGGCGCAGAATTTGCACGCGCCTCAACATCTTCGAGAGGGTATCGCAGATTGATGTCGCGGACGTGCAAGCGTTTGGTTTTACCGCGTTGGTGTTGAGGTGTATATCGAGTATCGTACTGGACACGCATCGTCGCTGATGTTTACGACGGGTGAAAGGTTGTGGGTATATATATATACGTAAGCAGCCCGTGTAAGATCCGTCGATCGCGCGGAGGCATGCTAAACGGTACGGATTGTACCAGTCGATGTATGGGGTGCATAATGTAGACGTCCCGTCACGGGACGCAAACGCGCAAGCCCAACGACTGGCCCTATCTATGTGTTCGTACACCACAACCGGCCAGCACGATATAGGACAGAATCGAGTTTATGCACACTGGTATGAGTCACAGAACGTTGAGTCATCCGTCATGGCAATCGACGCGCGTAAGAAACGGAAACGTAAGGACGGACACGACGCGCGCGTTGAACTACCCCAAACAGAACTACCACCGTTACGCACCGCAACACGTGCGTCGGATGGAACGTTTTTTTAACGCGCCCGGTGAGGTGGCGGCGCAAAATAACGCTTTCGATCTTTTGACGCAGCGCACCCCGACCACGACGGTTCTGTTCGCCGTTTCGCTATTTGCGATCGTGTTCGTTGTGATGTACTCGATGCGCTTTCTACCCAGTTACTACTTCGATTTGTACTCGGACGACGTGCGGTTTTTCGACGCCTACGTGATCGACGACGTGTACAAATCGTTGGTGGCGCTATCGTGCACCACGTTCCTGACCGGTATTAACGTGTACGTCCGAAGAAAGGTTTTATCGTGGCAAATAAACTACCTCAACTCGCCACACGTTCCGCGTAAAGATCTGGACTCCGACGCGCGGATACAATGCACGATGATGTTGCACACGGTGTTTCTGTCGCTTTCCAGCGCGGTCACGCTTTTTTTCATGTTTTCAAATTTCTGGTTCCTCATCGCACAGACCGTAGGCACCATCGTGGTGACCGCTATCATGACCGGACGGTTCCTGTCCGAAAAAGAAAACGCCGCCGACTGTTTTTCATCAGACGAGGACGACGCAGCTGAGACTGTACACGCACCGTGCACGAATGAGGCCTATATGCGCACATTAAAAGCGGCCAACACGGGTGCACGAAGGGTGCTGCGCGTATAAACCGAATACCCACCAAGACGCATCATGCACTTGTTGCTACACAAGAGAATTGTCATCACAAACTCCGTCGTCATCGTACAACATTTGCCGATCGAGTCGGAAGCGGGGTCGCAGGCTCGATCTTGCAGCGACCGCGGCGTATGCTCGCGCACGCAAGAATCCATGGCTGAGAACGACGTGTCGTTTGGCGACAGCACCGCTACCGTGCACGAGTCGTACTGGATGCGCCATTTTGACTTTGAGACCAGCTGCGCCGATAGCTAAACACCCCTGTTTCGAAACAAAAATAAATAAAGCGCACAGACGGTTTTGTATTATTATAATATCATTGTTGATGGACGAGTGCCCAGTGAGGTTCGATGCGACGGTGGTCGTGCACCACGTCGTACGCAGGTAAACCCGGCCTGCTCGGATGGGGCAAAATCAGCCGCTGCATCCGTAGCAAAACGAGCGCGCTTGCACATCCGAAAACGCCGGTGACGAACGCGAGAAGCGCGTTATCGCATATTTCGCGAAGGGCACCCCGCGCGCACAGGCGCGCCAGGAATGCGACGTCGTCGGCGGTATTTTCGATCGCGCGACTGATCGCTGGCAGCAGCAACGCGTCGTCTTCGGAAACATCTCGTATGCGCTCGCAATCCACGAATTCGGCGGACCACGCTCTCTGGTCTCCGTCGCGGTCGTTGCACACCACGCTTCGCAGCCGCTGCGCCTCCAAGCGCTTTCGGATTATCCCCCTGTGTTGCGTGCGATAATGCTGCGTGAAATGTAAGGTGAGGTCAATCAGGGCGATGAAAGCGCACGCAACTGTGAATAACGTGCTTATCGAAACCCAGCCCCGACCGAAGTTCGGCGTATGTGCGATCATGCGCAACGGAATGTGAAGCGCGCGATAACGTTATTACTTGTACCGTATATTTATACGTTTTCGGTTTTATTTCCAGGTACTATTTTATATATTTTTCTGCGATGTTCTTTGTTGACCAACGATTATTTTATCCCACAAGGTTAGCATGATGTCCTTCATTGCCGTGCCGTCCTACCCTAAATTACGTAAAGTTGCAAATTCGTTGTCGCTGAACCTATGTTCATAAGCCTGTCCTACAAAGAGGACAAAATATTGCGCGATTATCGTCTAAAGCACACGCGACAAAAAGTGTAAAGCATGTTTTATGAAAGTGATGTTGGCAGTTGCGTATCTTGAAGTTATTCTTCATTTCGATTACCTCAAAACAAAAAGCACAATCGCCCAATTCCGATTTCGTGTTTCGCCAAAATGGCAGAGAAAAAAAAGGTTTAATCTCACGTGCGCGTATTTCATTTAGGCGCCTTTCAATATTTCTTTGGCGTTGGGCGATAGGATACATATTGTTATACACACATTTAGATTGAACACAAATCAACACGATGTATATAGCTGTTTCAAGAGACTTAAGCGAACAGTGTAATATAACAATCCAAATCCACAGAGCAAGTGTCATTATTGAAAGTGATACAATTTTACGGACCGTTGTTGCCCATAACTGGTCCATGTTAGGCATCTTGAAACGTAGATTTTCGTTAGGTGTTGCCCCTGTACCATTTAGTATTTCATTCTTCGCCAACTTCGATTTGATACGTTGCACTCTGTCGTGTAGTAAGTTCACATTGGCGCATAAGGCATTATAGTGAGAACCCAACAAAATGTTTTCATCATCCAAACATGTTTTGAACGCTTGCATCACGAAATCAAATTCATCTGTAGAAGACTCGCATTTCTCATAGGCTTCCTGAAACACCTTACTTAATACTTCAATATCCGATAGCTCGATCGGTTTCGTATTGCCTTCCATTATCGATACAAACGTATTTTGTATTTCCTGTGCGTCCTTCGTGAGCGGTACCGGCTCGTCCACGTGCGGCAAAATTTCACACATTGACATTTTTATCTGGCAACGGGTGTATTTTGTACTGTACGCGTATCTATAAAAAAGACACCCGTGTACGGAGTGCGTGGCTTTGTTGGTCCTCACGACTGCGGCTATCTATATCACAAATTGGGTCAAGTTGCGAATTCGTTGTTGCTGCGCGGGCAAATCAAGTTGCCGCTATTTTTACGTAAGCTGCAAATATCAAGTTTCGGAGACGCGGTTTCGCTTCAGGTTTTGAAGATGGCTCAGCACGTACAATCGCATTTTCACCAATGTTACGTTCGAGAAAGTCGCTACTATATGTATTGATACATGTGTATATCATCATATGACAGATCTAAAAAAGAGTAGTGCGCACACCCGATCCGACGGTCCTGGTTCACGGATTTTGCAGAATCGGATAATTGTATTCGGTGAAGTACTTACTCCGTTCTGCGTATTTTGCGTCGAACACGTCTTCTAAAAAATTCTTGTAATCCTCGTTTTCCATGCATGGCTTAACAAATTTCTTGCGAGGTAGCAGATTAGCCAAGTAAATAGCAAAAATCGGAGGGTAATCGTTGCCGAACAATTCTTCATCAGGAAATATTGCGTCGATGGTAAGCTTCATATCATAACCGATATCTCGTGTTCCATTCGAATGGGATTGGATATCAACGTAGTGCACGCGATAATAACGAACGCCATCAACGTCTATAAACAGATCAGTGGTGCTTCGTTCGTACGTGTTTTCACTGTCCATACTTCGTGCGTATTGGTTATATCTTTTGACACACATCATAAAATCATCAAGTTCGAAATTATGGGTTGCGATGGCAGCGTCGGTGATTTCTACGTACCAATTGCTAACCTCGTACCGATGGCTGGTCCATGGCCAAAGGCGCTTCTGCACACCGGTATAATCGTAGTAAACGGGTGAATTCACGTTGGTAGTTAGCACCAGATCTTTTGACAAACTTTCACCAATAAATTCAAATATTTCACTTAGATGAGTTGCATTTCTTGGTACAATCACCGGGTCAATCGGTAGATAAGAGTAATCTATGGTCATAGCTGGTCTTATTGGGTCAAATTTTATGTTATTTTGCCGCATGCTCGTTAGCGTGTCTCTATGATAACACCGGTTTTTACAACTGTTATTAGCGTCGTACAAAGCATACACGTCGTGTGCACTCGTTGGAGGCTCGAGCGAAGTCAATGCAATTTCGTCATCGGAACGACAACAAGGTGCGTCCACGTTATCGTCTTCTTTGCAAAATATCACATTTTTACCCGTGGCATAAGTGGGCGCCGGTGCAACTTTAACGATAGACATGTTCTATCCTATGTTACCACTCGTACACACAAGAAGCTTATGTATTTATACCAGTAATGTTGTTGTATACCGCACCAAAGTTTGCACGCGAATCAAGTTGCCGCTATTTTTACGTAAACTGCAAATATGACAACTAAAGTTTCACGTCACAATACGTAAATTTAAATAGCACAGTGTCTAACCGCCCAATACGTGGGCTAACGTCGCATACGGTCCGACCGACCTCCAATGTGCCACGGCACGTGCATATTTCTATCCCAAGCATTACGCAGACAGATGAATAGCTTTTCAAAACTCGCGTATCGCGCTCACGCAGGTTTGTGCGCGCGCTCATGCGCGACGATATTGTGTAACGCGCAATTTCGTTTTTACTCGACACGTGCAGTCGCGTCTGCATCTTCGCTACGACACGTTCGTCTGTTGCACGGTATACACCCAGCTGCTTAACGTCACTTGACCCACCACGGATCGGTGTTCGTTATCGTCCCACGCGGGAGCGCGTTCCTCCAGCAGCGCGCCTTGCAGTTCTCCATCCACGCGCGTTTGCATCTCGTAGAGTGTGGTGCCGCATTCATTGCAGTGAAGTTTGTAATCCTTATGCAAAACCGAAATCACGTTTTCGGCGACCTGCAATCGCGATTTAAGCTGTTCCCGTTTCGCGTACGCATCTCGGGCTACCGCCTCGCTGTGCGCGAGCGCGTCCTGCAGCATGACATAGTCCTCGTGCATCCGGTGATGATCGTCGTCCAAGTTTGCGTGAACGTGGTCTCGCAGGCTGAGGGCGCTCTCTCGCTCGGTCAGACGCATCGCCAGGTACGAAAAGATGATTCGCACCATCGTACGGCACGCGTGCCATCCGCGCATTTGCTGACGCCTCCACACGCGAAACGCGCGTCGTGTCCGCATCGTGTGCACAGCGAGCTTCAACTGGCGGCTCCGGCGCTGGTGTAACTTATCGGTCGCCACGTGCGCGCGCCACGCCACCAAACACACGCGACGCACCATGTAGCGTTCGCGGTACAGATGCGACCGTGCACGGACCTGCATCACTCTGCGCAGAGTTTCGTTCCGATGTCGTAGAAACGCGTTCCACACCAATCGCAACGCGCGTTTGCGCCGGTCCGCGCGGATGACGCGCTTCACATGCGTCTCGTCCCCGCGGTCGCGTTGCAGGCCCGCAATCTGCGCGTGTATGCTTTGCAAGTACTGCAAGGTCACGTTCGGATCGTTCGCAGCGGCAGCGTGATCGTACGGCACGGTCGGTTGATAATACACCGCTTGTGGTACGCACTGCACGTATTGCGCGGGGGGGTAGACCGAAAAGCTTTGATCGTAACCCTGCATAGCTATCGATCGTTGCGCAGTAGCATGCACCACTACAGACACGCCGGACGGCGGCTGTTTACATGTATATATAGCCGATCCAGCAACTCACGCTGCGGACGCGCGATGGGGCTCAAAGGCAACTGTTGCTCTTCGGTTGTCGTGGTGTTTCTGGGCGCTGTCATATTCGCGTACCCTGGTGTGATGTCTCTTATTCTCTCCTCGATCGAAAGCAAAAATACGCTCGCACCGCCGCTGTATGACGTGAGCTCGCTGCGAGCCATCCCGTACCGTGCAACCTTCGCGGACGCAGCGCGTTATACGCATGCACCATCGCATTTCCAGACACGGAGCCCTCGCACCGCGATGCCGAATCGTTCGCCGACCGACGCGCCGGTCACGGTCGCCCCCACGACCCAACCGTCCGCCTCGAATAGCCTAACATCGTCGCCATTCACCGAAACCCCGACGACCTTAGCCCCCGCCACCGCATCACCCGCTACTTCACACCCCACGACGGTGTCGCCGACAGCCTCGCCATCTACGACGCCGCCGGTCGTGCGTGTCGATTTTGACAGCGTGACCGAGCCCGTTGACATCATCCTTAACCACAGTGCAACGACTGTCGTTCTGTATAGCGCGCGCAACGACACGGCGCACACGCTCGTGGAGCTGCAAAGCGAATGGGCGTACGGCAACTGCGTGTATATGCAAAGCAGCGGCAATCTGACGGAGCCTCGGGCGAACGCCTACGACATCGCCCTGACGGCGCCCGCGGACGGGACCGCGTATCGGTACATAATGGACACGTTGCACGGCGAGTGCACGAGTGGCGCTGGCCGGTGCGCAGCGTGTCGACGCCTGCGAGTGGCGTGGCCCACGCACGTTACATCCGTCACGCAGATGCATCCCGTTTGCTCACGGAGCGACGTACCGGAAACCGTCGTGTTCAACGCATCGCTGAACGCGGATGGCGCTTGGCGGGCGTACTGGTTTCCGTCTCTGTGCGTCAACATGACAATGTGGCGAGTGAACGGTACGCATATCGACCGTAGTGCGGCGTGCGGCGTGGGACAAGGCTCGCTCTTGCATTCGGAGGCGCACATGGTCACCCACGACACCGCCGCACGCAGCACAGACAGCGCGGACGTGCCACACACGCTGTGTTACGAATGCGCCAACGTCTCCACGTGTGCCCTGGACGCGATTTTGGTGAACAAGTTGTGAGAGTGTGCAGAAAGTGGAAAATAAAGTATAGATACGAATCCTTACGTTTGTCTTTAAACAGCACCACCGCGTCAAATAATGCGGATTACACGTGACTTCCACGGGCGCGACCGCCTCTGCGGACTGTTCGGCGTGCGTGATGCAAAGTACGTGAGAGGCGCGATCGACACGATCAGACTTTTGACGATGGTCTGCAGATCGTATTTAGGGTAGCGACGGATCAGGATAAGGGGCACCGCGCCCCCTCATAGCGTTGCAGTCGGCCATCGACGCGAGGGTTGACGCAGCGAAGCAGGTTTTAGTTACGCCCCGGACATACCACCCGTGTAGTCTTTTACGCGCCATTTCGTCAAACAACAAACTGTTTCCATTCTCATTAATAATCGGGTCCGCCGTAATTTAGGAACGCCTCGACCCACTCGTTGTGCAGCACGTCCCGCAATTCGGACAGTTCGGCTGGTAGTATTAAGTCGGTGCTGCACAGCACGTCGTGACACAGCTGAAGCGCGCAACGCAGCTCGTGCATGTGGCACAATCCCGTACGTGTAATATCTTCGCAACTCATTTCCCGATCGATCCATTCTATGATGGTCGGCAGGCGCACGCGCTCGCACACGCACACCGCGACGATAATGTGATAAGCCGTGCGCGCGTTTTGCGCACGCCCCTCCGGCTGATGCAGCCCCGAATCCCGAATAACTGTTTCGGCGTACCGAACCAACGACCGCGTCCGCGCACCGGAGGCGTCAAACTGAGCAGCGTGGGCACCGCGCAACAGACGTCGCAAAGTCGAAAACAGGACATGCATCTTGTGATACATCGTAGCAAACGAAAGTTACTTACGGCGTAGCGCGTGTCGTTGGACGATTCATAATCGGCGGTCCGTATATTTGTAATCGCCTCCCGAAACGGTACCGGACCGTGCCATACCTTAAGATGATACCCCGATATTTGCCATTCAGCGTGGTGGTATACATACACGTGCGCGCGCGCGCAACATGCTCACACGCTATGCGCGTATTAGAGTTATTCTGCGGTACAAAATCGGTAAGCGCGTGCCTGATTAAAAAGTATAAAACCATCGACGTTGTGTCGTTGGATATCGCCGCTAAATTTGAGGCGACCGTGACGGTCGACATACTTAAATGGGATTACACAATATACCCCCCGATGTATTTCGATGTGGTATGGGCGTCCCCGCCCTGCACTCAATATTCTAAGGCGCACAGACGCGGAACACGAAACCTGGCGCACGCGGACAAAGTTGTGCGACGCACGCTAAAAATAATCAAATATTTAAAACCGACGTGTTGGTACATCGAAAATCCCGCAGACGGCGGTATGTTGCAGCACCGCGCGTTCATGCGCCCGTTGGCACGATTCAAACTGACGTGCTGCTATTGTCGGTACGGATTTTTGTATCGGAAAAAAACGAACATTTGGACGAACAAACCCGGTTTACAGTTGAAGGTGTGCAACGTCACGACGCCGTGCAAGGCGAAGCGTGCACACGGACGACACGCGTGCACCGCGCAGCGATCGCGAAGTTCGCGTGCGAAACATGGTGACGGCGTGCGCCGCACCGAAACTGCCTACAAGATACCAAATTCGCTAATAAAGCAACTTATATAGCGCAGTTGCTCTCGTCACATCTACGCGTTGTCGGCAAAGTCCGCATCCGGCATCGGCCAAAAGACAATTTCGATACAAAGTTTTCAAGTATTTTTTTACTTCGATGCCTTCCGACCCCTGGGACGGTTTTACGAAGCATTTTAAACGAGCGGTTCATGGAGGTATGTGTCTCAAAAAATATGGAGTGCGGTCGGGTGGAGTACCTACGTTAGCGTGGGGTAGTGCGGAGAATTTCTCAATTACCACCGCCACGGTATGCACCTGGACTGTAAGGTAATAATTATCACACAAAAAATGCACATGCTTTGCTGACACGCATTTTGCTTTTTAGGTTCTCCAAATATAATAAAGAGTTGCTCGGGCGTGACGTAATATTAAAATTGATATTTTTACGGATAACGAAGATGCGTACATCTATATATATATATATACATATGGTGCCCACTATGTGAATACTATAGTATTCACATATACAGAGGTTCTAGTATGTCATCTACAAATTCTGTTTCTGATATGTCATTATTTCTCATCAAAGACGTTCAAAATCTAATTCTGTCAACATTACCCTCGACCAAAGTTCTGCAGTCATACAGGTTTATAACTCGACTCAACTTCTACATTCGGATATTTCTCTTCTTTTCCATCCTCGATGATCTCAGTCTTATCACATTCTACGTCAAAATATTCGGTCATGTACTGCGTTGCCAAATTTTTCAGAACATCATCTTCACTAAAAAGTTCGTTTTTACGTAGAGCGTCTCGCAAACGATTACCCATAGTCGGTGGGTCTCCAATATGCGACGTAATTTTATTGACCTTCGTAATATTAGCGTTGTACTTTTCATTCAAGGTTTTTAAATAGTCCGTTTCTGTCATTTTGTCCCTTGTCTCTACAAAAAACTGCCAAAAATTAGTTTCTAAAATATTCGATTTTTTCCGATGCTTTGTATTTTTTTGTTGGTTGGCTGTGATGTCTGTGATGTCTGCTGGAGCCCGTTTTAAAGTCTCAATTACTGACATTTTTGCGCGTGTAAATGTATCAAAAATTTGAATATATGCGCGGCTTAATTTTTAATTCGATGAAAACACACATGCATTTATACTGCATGTCATGCGCAATTGGTTGTGCCCTATACATTACCCAACGTACAAAAATTCAACACGCGCGCACGATTCTACCATCGCATGCTTGACCTCCACAGAAAAGCGATTGACACCAAATAATGAAACGTTGAACATATACAGTTATCCGTCGGTCCGCGCGTGTAAAGTTGTCACTGGAAAAGAAGTATTGGCCTGTGTGTATAGGAATCGGATTGGCCCGCGTTAACGTGGCGATCGCCTTACCGCGTATTTCAAACTAATTTGTAATCCACCAACGCGTACGCCAACGGCGACCAAGTGCTGTAAGCTCGCGACGTCGTCACCAACGACCACGGCGCCTCGTGAATACCGCAACGGCGAAACACCGCGCCTTGAAACCGCCGTTCCACCAGTTCTATGAAGCTTTTACACTCGTCCCGGTCCATCTGAGGGTGCGTGTCCTCGAGAACCAACTTCGCGTACGCGTGCATCGCGAGCGCATCCGTGGCCTCGTCTATCAAGGGACCCTTTATTCTTTCGCGCACCTGCTTCACGGAGGATCTGGAAAAACGATAAAAACTTTCGGAGTTGTAATACTCGTCGCGCACGGCCACGCGCTGCGCCTTCAACGTGGTTGCGGATTCACCGCCTCGAGTTGGTTGCGCCTTGGCCTCTGCGCTGGGCTCCGCCGTGCCCCGCACCGCTTGCGACAGGGCCGTCCAAAAACGTACGTTAAAAACGCGCTGCAACGTCAGGTCGTACCGTCGGAATGTATCGATGGTAACTCCGCGCGCCGTGTGCGCCTCCGTCGAGCCGATCATCAGCAAGTTGGCGCAAACCGTATCGATATCGATCTCGGTGAAGGGGTCGACGTGTTCACCCTGAGTCATGCTGGTTGACAACACCGCCTCGCACGGATGGTGCACGAAAATGTTTTGACCGCGGCCACGGTTAATAAACAACACGCCGCGCACGACGCGTGTGACGTAGTACGCGGACGTGATATCGTGAGCGCCCGTCAGGTGCATCGTCAGGCGTTTAAAGCTGTCAAGTTCCATCTGGTCAATTTCCATCCACATCATTTTGGCTAGCGCGGCGTTTGTGGCGCTCGCGATAACGTCGGCCGTGATGGGCACCGGATCCATTGGTTTCGACTGATTTACAGGCTTGCAGTGTCCACCGAGAAAACGTGCGGGTGTTGGGCGGTACTATAATTTGGCGTCAAGTCACGACGCAGCCGAGCTAAGCCACCGGTCCCGTCCGCAGGTACTCCAACTCGGTACGTGCCAAAAGCAACTTCCGATCGCACTCCTCTCGCGCCGTCCGACTGCCACCCGCTTCCGGGTACACGGTGATGCGAGCGGAATTGACACGTAGAGCTAACGCCATCCAATCGAACGCGTCCGCACAAACGTACCCGGTCGCGATCTCCAGGTTTAGCTGCGGCCAGTGCACGTCCTGCGAGATCTGATACGTAACACGCAAACTGGGATACGGCGATACGCGCCAGCTTGGATCGCTCAAATCCAGACCCACCACGCAATCGGGAACGCAGTCGCGTCCGCTCCACAGCACTTCCAACATCGCGACGCGATGCTCCTCCTCGTGAAAAATGTTCGGGGGCACGCCGGTAACGAGCTCGCGCAGACTGTGTACGCTAACCACCCGCGCGTCGAGTCCGATGAAATCGTTACGTAGCCAACAGCCCGCCACCACAGCGCTGGTGCTGCACGCCGGACTCGCGGTGTCGCCCAGCTGTATCGTGATCCCGGTTGCGCGCGGCACATCGGCGCACTCCACAACGACGCGCCCGGACGTCAGCATCGCGGCGTATTCCATGAACTCGTTCTCGCTGCGGACGTCGCAGCATTCGCGGACGTAGCGGGCCAGGTGCGTATCGGCGTCGCCGTCTTTATAATGCAACCGCAACACGCTCGCAAAACGAAATTTGGACCGCACCAGCAGAGCTCTGCGCCACGTGTTTTCGCAGGTCCATCTGTTCGTGCATCGTATATGCGTGCACGCCCCGCCCGGTGCGGTCGGCTCGCGGGTGTAGAGCGTCACGCGCAGCGCCGGGGTCCGCGCGTCCACGACGATAACGGGGCTCGCCTCGTTGGCGGTCAGCGACTGCAACATCTCGGTGGCGGCCAACGTCAGATCGGCGTACGACAACGGATCGCCGAACTCCAAAATCTTCCGCGACCCGCGCACGTCCGGGGCAACGCACGAGCGCGTGGTGCGCACCACCACCGCCTGCCCCAGCGTCAAACCCGCGCAATCCGCCTCGACATCCGCCAAGGATGGCTCCGGCGACGCGTGGGCGATGGATGCGGCGTCGTCTACAAATTGGGTGAGCGCTCGACGGGCCCAAGACGGCCAGTCGCTCGTTTCGTGCAACGGTAGAGCGTGCGGCTCGCCGCTGTCGCACACCGATAACGCAAACCGCAGATGCTCGCTGCCGCGTACGATTCGCGGATTTTGGTTGCGTGTCGTCACAAACCACCAGAGCATCGCGCGTGTGCCATACTGCAGAGCGAATTGCAGATGCGCTGCAGGGGTGTCGCAATCGCGCAGGTAGATCCACCCACCGGCGATGCACGCGTCCAATGCACGCACGAGACATCGTATGAAGTTGTCTTGTTTCCAACGCGCGGCCTTCTTGCGCGCGTCCAACAGCCGCCGCATTCCCACTCGCGAATCGTTACACGGGGCCAATTCCAGCACGCGCGCCCGTTGCGTTTTGTTGCACGCCGCGCGACGATGCGCCTCGCAGATCGCGACCAAGCAATGCATCAGAACCTTTGAGGTAAAAGGTGCGTCCGGAGCGTCCGCGCGGACCGCGCGTTCCGTGTTTGCGTCGATCTCGTACGCAACCAGCGGGTGAGTGGTGGGAATGTTTGTGCAGCGCACGTCGCGCACGACGCGCTTGGATCTGACGCGGCACACCGATTCGCACAATGTGCACGCGTGAGGCGCACAGCGATCGCACCGCAGGATCTGATAGGTCGACGCGCCGTCCACGATACGTTGCGCAAGAACGTGCCCGCGAAGCGTCATGGTGTTGGGCTGTTGGCGGTGCGAGTACACGTGTGGCGCACCGACGACGACCGGAGTACAGGGCGATTCAAATTTACACAGCGACGGTTTGTAAACTTCAGCTCGACCGAAGCACCGACACTCAAAAATCTTAAATGGTTTGTTATAGGTGTCATACGAGCTCTAGTAGGCCCTGTGGATAAAAAAAAAATAACCACGCCCCTGGGGCGTTCGTGTAAATTCATCCTGGCCATACTCTGGGCTATCTCAGCGAGTATATATACCACACGTATATCATCCGAGAAATAATACCGTCTGGCCAGCCCAAATAACAAAGTGACCGGGTTTAGCGAGTATTGTTTCATTATGAGTATTCTGTTCATGGTAAAACGTGATCGCGAGGACGGCGACAGCGCCAACGACGGCGACAGCGCCAACGACGGCGACAGCGCCAACGACGGCGACAGCGCCAACGACGGCGACAGCGCCAACGACGGCGACAGCGCCAACGACGGCGACAGCGCCAACGTCGTTCTATTCCTGCTCACGAATCCGAACCTGCACACGGCTGTTTTCAAGTTATTCCCAAATCCGACGCTGATTATATGATTGCTGTCGAACGTGATATACACGTAAATCTACCGGGACCCGGTGAACCGCCAAAAGAAATTAAAATGGATATAGATAAAGACACGCGTGATAAGAAAAACGCGTATGCGGACGATGAACGACGTGTAGCACCCAAACAGGTACCAGGTTCCAAACAGGTACGAGGTTTCAAGTTTGTAAAAGGCAAGGTAATTTCGTTAAATTATGACCCAACCTGGGATTTCGTCTATGATCCCGGAAGGCATGAGATGGTTCCAGGGTTCAACGAGGTAGAATATCAACACACGCCTCATCAAATGATGGACATGTGGGAGACTACAGTGGATGAAGGTGCTTTACCAGCCGGATACAATAACGCGACTATCACGTATAGGGACGAGTTCACGTTAACTTTTGAGCTACTAAGTAAAGACAACCTGTTTTATTGTACTGAGAGCACCAGGGATAATTTTAAGAAATTGAACGTGGGCGAGAAAACAATTTTGCCGAAAAGTTTTTACTTATTGGCCCTGGATCCTGAAAACCAATGGAATTACTACGTGCATCACCTTTTTCCGGGAAATACGGAGCAGGTGTGTACATAAGCTAACAGTTTAAGCGAACAAAATGCCACAGCTAAGATGAATTAGTAAAGAGGAATACAAAAGTGAACCGAAAAAAAGCAGTGACCTAGCACAGTGACACACTAGCCGGAAGCCTTTATAACTTATAAATTACGTACTCACCAACTAAAGAGGTCCACATTTCGTGCAGCTACCGGTATACACTGTAACCTATTATATTTGTAAAAACAGACAAGCCTTGAGTATCGCACAGGTTGCGAATGCACGCTTTGTGGAAATAAGGGGTGTTCGCCGTTAAAGGTATAACAAACTCGAAAAAATCTAGCAAAGACGAAGGTTACAGTTGGGATAACGTTTAGGACGTTTAGCCTTCTTTATCTTTCTCTGCAATGGCACCGATAAAATTAGCAAGTTCGGCTGCAAAGTTGTCGTCTGCCAGTTTATGCTGCTCGCTTTTACGAGTTGCCGGCTGACCGACTTTGGTAGAAACCTGCGCTTCTGCAACAAACGCTGGTACTTGGGTGTTTTTCCGCGGTTTCTTATTTCTGGGTTTTGTCCCATCTGTACCAAATTTTCCTGACGGGTACGTCTCGTCGTGAATTGCCCAACAAGGCTTTCCGCCGTCCAGCTTCCAGCAAAACCCATATCGCCCCAAATAGTAACAATGCTTTTGCTCGATAGACTTTGTACCATTTTTCCAACCAAAAGAACTACTTCTTCGTTGTGGTTTCATGTTCAGCAACAATTTTTTTGCTTACAGTAAGTTAGCTGGTTTTGTGTAACTTTAGGGCGCTTTATACACGGAGCTTGCCGATATGTTCTTATGGTATATCAGCGGGCAAATTACCTCTGTACTGTACTGCACTGTAGGTCGATACACCGTCGTGTGTATAGCCCGTGGTGCGCAGTCATGGGAGGTCTACGCGACCAAGTCAAAAATGGTATCGATTTTCTTTTATAACTCGACCGTCATAGAGTTATGAGGTCTCGACAGGTCCGGCTCCGGAAGCGGATCGCGTGGGCGCGCGAGCAAGCCGAATCAGATTCGCCGGGCGCGTGTCGACACGACAGTGAAATTGATGATCAACCCAGAATAGCTGCGGAGCACGGTCACCGTCACATTTGTCAAATTTAGTCAAACCCAAAATACAAACAAAACTTAAGAAGCGCGCTCGCTGACCTACAGTGTATTCACCACACGACCACGGTTTACTACAAAGTAGGTACGCGTTCTATTGGTAAAATAACAAAATACGCGTGTTCAAGATGGACATAAATAGTTATCCATCGGGAACGATCGGGATGGTACTTGATTGTCTACCGCAAGCGGACCGCATACACGCCACTCTCGCGTGCAAACTCTTTAGGGACGAGTGCGCGTACGACTGCGATCTCAATTATTCTTTGGCCGAGAATGAATTTACAAAACCCATCGGATGCGAGGATCGTCAACAGTCGTATTGTCTTATCGGGCGTGAGCGGTACTACCAGCGGGATCAGGACAAGCTATGCCAGCGTTTAACCCAAAACATACGCCAACTTACACAAACCATGGATGCCCTGCAGCTTGAACCCTGCTCTCCCTTCGTTCATCAGAACCACCTGTGGCCTCAAATGCAAGAGGTGATGCAAAAAAATGTTACCGCCTTTCTGGATGAGTTTGATGCCCTTGAGCTTAAGCACGAGCAAGAATATGAGCTTTTTTTCAAAGGCTCTTGGCTTTTTTTCTTGCGCCACATTTGTGGTATGAGTGTCGCGAACCTGACGTCCGACAGCGATATTTTGTTTTCGTCTGCTAAAAAAACTGAAGTAAACGATAAACTTTTTACTTGGTTACGTGTAGCTTCAAGGACTGTCGATGATACAATCAACTATGATGATGCGATCTTCGTAAGGTACTTCCGCACTTTTTTTTTGCGCAGTCATTATACCGTGGAGGTCGGTTTGTTGGAAAACATACTTTTGTAACGAGTACAGTAACAGAGTCAGAACATACTTAACAACAGGGAAACCGTCTTGGTCGAAGGTGCGTAATATGCACTACCACATAGAAGATGTTAATTCCGCTGATGCATCGATACAATACAACATGCGGACCCACTTGGCTTATACGAAATGTCAGGAGATTATTGTGAAGGTAGACATGCTCAACAAATGCGTGCGACACAGTTCAATAGTAAGTTTTAGAGCGGCGTTGGTAGTTTTTCGTGATTGGTATTCCCATTCTTCGCCAAAGGTCATCAAGTACTTTCGGGACTTTTTTTTGTCCTTTCGCGAAAGAGACACAGATATGGCTTTTGATGCGTGGGAAATTCATTCTGTATGTGAATTTGTGATAGACTCTGTCTCGCGTGACAAAGAATACGAACTTATGACTAGCAACGAGAAAGAAAAGTACAGCGAGCTGTTGCATAAGGTGATAAGTGCTTATATTGAGAAGGGAGCTATCGGTGCTATGAGCATGGTACAAAAAAACATGGTCCAAAACGGTATCGCCGTGGCCGTCAGAGCTATCGGACAGAGCTATCGGACATAAATATTTTGAAGATCATGCAGAAGCCAAAAGTGATCACGAGATGCAGGAAGGTGTCAAAACTGTTTTGGGTTTGTAATTAAAGACTTCCCAGCCATATTAGCTTGGGGTAATTCCATAGTTTTAGTATTCCTGCAACCTCGTATTTTGTAAAAGCAAGTGCCAAAGTACCAAGCTTGCCGAACAAGTCTTGTTTGCGTCAGAAATGGTGAGTGGTGTGACACTCGTTGCAGTTCTTAAGTGTTCTTCGACTTTGTGCTGTTGACACGTTTGAAAATTGTTGTCGTAGGCCAAAAAAGCGTGGACACTTGTATTCTAAGGCCCATAAATATTTAAAACCTTGAGTTCTTTGAAAAGTGTATCAAACGTATTCACCGGTTTGTTGTACAGGCCTAAGTGGCGAAACCTAAAAACTGTTGACAGGTTATTGTGCGCGTTCCTCATGAGGTAAACCTACGCTGCAATCGAGTGCAGGGCGAGCAATTTCATTATGATCAGGTTATACGCACGTGCACATATTAGAACAGCGGGGTGCTCAAACATTATGTTACCGGGTGCCTTAATAACTTATATAAACTAATAAAATTAAGCACCGTATAAACAGGTCCACATTTCGTGCAGCTATTGGTTGACCTGAACCTCTTATATTGTAAAAAACGGACAAAGCCCTGAGTATCGCACAGGACCTACGCTCGGTTCGTGTGCAGCGCGAACAATTTCACTACGACCAAGATATAGGCACGTACACATATACAAAAGGCGGGGTGTAAAAAAATAATGTTACCGGAAGCCTTTATAACTAATAAATTAGTTTTCAACGGCGTTGCGCCCGTTGAAAGGTCTCGTCGGCCAAAATCAGCGGTATCTCCGTGATCTTTGGCGGCACCCAGAAAGCCCAAACGGACCACGCCGTGGTCACGTATTCGTCGTAGCGAGCGTGCCTGTACGTTCTCACGATGGTGGCCATTGCGTATATCGTCATGAAAAGCCCGTCACGATCGGCGTCATCCACGCAGTAGTAGTAGATGGGGTATCCGCGTTTCGTGCACGCCAGTGATTTGTCCGCGGGCGCAAAAAAGCACGCGGCCTCGCATCTGCTGGTGTTTTGCAAAAAGTCGACGTACGCGTTCAAGGCGTCGCGACCGACGCGCAAAAACTGTCGCGCGCGGGATCTCATGGTTTCACAATCGGTGATACGCGCGAGATCGGCGAACGCGTGCAAATAGACCACACCGTGACGTCGGAACCACCGTACGTGTCGGCGATCGTCGGCTGCAAAACATTCGGGTGAGTACGTCAGGCGTCGTAGAGCGTTCGTATAGATATCGTGACGCGCGGTTTTTATGAGATCGAGCTCGTTGAACATGCCGTTGTGGGGGTGAACGACGGCGCACACGCGGTCCATTATTGTATCGGACACGGGCGTGCCCTGCAACGCGCCGTTCTGTAGGCAGGCGTACAAAAAATGGCGCGCGGAGTTCAGAGCGCATCGTTTGAGGCTGTACCAGAACCACCCGCTCCAACGATGAACGTCGTTGCTTACAAAGCTCGTGTGACGTACGGTCATAAAATCGCGAAACAAACAAAACAAGTCGCGCTGCACGCCCGCGTCGGCGCGCGTCGCGAACACGACCGGTGTCACGCTGTCGTAATCGATGGCGACAATCTCCTGTATCGTGGCACTTTTTTTTAGCGTTACGCGTACATGCAAGGGTGACGCGTCCACGAGCACCCGCTGCGTTGCGATGCGAGTGTGGGCCATGACATTAATTGTGTAAGGTACCTCCATTGGCGCTTTCTTAAACGCGTCCAACAGCGTTTCATTATATATTGACGTCGGTGTGGTGCTCGTGCGATCAGTTGTACAAAACGGCACCCATGTGCGTATATGTATATATATATATATACACTCGCGCGCGTGTATTATTCCGGTATTGCTGGGTCTGCGCGTCATGACAGACAACGTCGATCGTTATTGCTGGATCGTAACGACAGTTTTGACCACGGTTTTTGCGGGTCTGGCGATATACGCAACGGTGCGTCTGGCGGATCGGAGCAGCGACAGCGGCGAAGACACGTACGAGGCGCGTTACGAAGTGCGTTTCGATGGTCAGTTCTATCCGCAGTACATAGAGGACAAATCCTTCAGAAGCGAATTCATCACCAACTTCTGCGACCAGTCCGTGAGCTACGCCGATCGGATAGCCACGACAGCGAAAAACGCCCACGTGCATTCCGTGCGCGAGGGCAGCGTCATCGTGCTGGGCGTGCTGCACTTCCAAAACTACGACCAAGCCGTGAACCTGCTCGAACGCATGTTCGACGAGGTGGACCTGGCGTTTCCACGCTTCGCCGAGGATAAGGATTTCTACGGATCCATGCGCGTGATCGGTGCGTTCGTCAACGGCGACGCCGTGCACGCGCCGCCGTCGCCGTACTCGCTCCCTCCGGGGCCTCACGCCACTCCCGAGCCGCCGGGCGTCACGCATCAGGATACCTGGTTGTACTACCCCTCGTGCGCGCGTTTCGGGTTGTGCACGAACTACATGGAGAACGTGGACTACACGGTGCTCGATCGCCCTGAGCGTTGGCGCGCGGTCTGTCCGTACGCGTGGGCCATCAACCCGAAGACAACCTACGCGTGGGAGCCGCGCGTGTACGTGTCGACGTGCGGTATCGCCGTGGGGTTCGTGGCGAACGGTGTGACACAGATCTGCAACTCCAGCACGGAGGTGGAGGGGTGGCTGAACGACCCGGCACACAACGACGACGCGTACTGCCGTAGTTTTTGCGACGCCACCGACTGCATCTACCCCGACTACGCGGCACGGCAGTGCGCGTGCGACGCGGTGCCAGCGATCGTGGGATGCCCGGGTCATCGCAGCGTGTGCTGCACGCCGAAAAACGAGTCCAACGTCCGCTGCTTCTGCGCGGGTCACGAGGATTACGCGCGACAGAACACGGCAGGTATCGCGGGCGACGACGAATCTACGAACAGCCAGCATTACTACACGTGCGATCACGTGACGAACGACGCGTGCGACGCTACGCAGTGCGTCGTGCCAGTCCACCGCCACCGCCACCCCCGCCGCCATCGCCCCCGCCCCCGCCCCCGCCACCGCCACCGCCACCGCTTTTGCCATCGCCTCCTTTTCCGCCATCGCCCCCCACCGCCACCGTCCCCCTCCGCCACCGCCTCCGGCTCCTCCCCGCCCCTCCGCCACCGCCTCCTCCTCCTCCCCCGCCCGCGCCACCGCCTCCTCCTCCCCCGCCCCCGCCACCGTCACCGCCACCGTTTTTGCCATCGCCTCCTTTCCGCCATCGCCCCCCACCGCCACCGTTTCCTCCGCCACCGTCTCCCTCCTCCGCTCCCCTCCTCCGCCTCCTCCTCCGCCACCACCGCCACCACACCCGCCCCCGAATACGCCAGCACCTCCGCCACCCCCTATACCGCCGCCTCCACCAATTCCTATTTTCCCTCCGCCTCCACCACCTTCCTCTCCGCATCCGATTCCACCGCCCCCTGGAACCCCAGGCGTGCCCTACCATTTACCTCCCGGCCCTTATTCGCTACCTCAGTGGGCCGGTTCACCAAATTACGACGCGTTGTGGAAGTATTATCCGTCATGTTCAAATTTCAACGATGGTTGCACCCTGACGTACACGAACACGAGCATAAGTTATATAAAGCCAATTATATTAAGAACCCCCCAAGAATTGTACAACTATTGCCCAAACGCTTGGGCAGTCAATCTGAAAGAGGCGCACACATGGAAACCGAGGGCGTACATGCGTGCGAATTCCACTAATGAGTATGTGACCCAGGATTCAGGTTTTTACACCGAGAACGGGCAGGTCAAATTATGCAACTCGAGCGATGAACTGTTTAGTTACTATGACAGCCAAGATCATTTTGAGCATGGTATTCCAAATTATTGCGACGCCACCTTGTGCATATACCCGGATTATTTCGCGCAGGATTGCGATTGCACGGGGATTACCCAATCCACGGAGACATGCCCGAGCGGCACCTCTTACGTCTGCTGCACCCCGCTGAATCAAAACGCCAAGGCCTGCTACTGCCTGGGCCATACCGATTACGCGACTAACAACAGCGCGGCGATCCGCGACGCGGGCGTCAGTGTGACCAACGGCCTGCCGGTGTGTCAGAATGGCACCGCGTGCAACGCCGCCGCATGTTTTGCACCGTCACCACCGCCGTTGGTTTTGCCACCTTTGCCACCACCGCCAACGCCGCCGACGGCCTCGCCATCAACGGCATCGCCGACCTCGACACCCATTCAAATCACGCCTAACCCGACGACGCATATCGTGACCGCAGCGCCCATCACCATCACCCCACCGTCACCACCATCGCCACCCCCACAACCGACAAGCGCTGATCCGGATAATTTTACGTCGTGCGAAACAATCATCAACTGCGAGTACAATAACACGAAAGGCGAGATTTACCGCATCAGAAACAACGCTAATACGTTGGGTGAAGGGGAATGCGACCACGCGTACGCTATGGACGTGCAACCAAAATATCGTACCGATGACCTTAATGATGGATACGTATTTATTTACGCCAAAACTTCTGCTTATGGTTTAGTCGGATCTTGCATCGACTATGACACGTCTTCTTCACCACTATATTCCGGATCTTCGATGTGCGATGCGCGAAAGTGCGTGTACCCGGATTACGCAAATACGGTATGCGACTGCGGAAACCAGCACATCCTCAATGCGATTCAGGGCAGCGATAATTCGGGTTGTACGCCGTACGCGTCGCGAACTGATGGCGGCAACAGCAATTGCGTTTGTTGGCAATACAAACTAATGTCAGAGTGGTGGTGTTTAGACGTGTCTGGAATGTCGGGTCAGTACCCGGCAAACGTGACGGAAATAAAAAACGGTAGCCAATGCGACGCGACAACGTGCAACGAAGCGCCGCGACACCCGAGACCGCCACCTCCGACGCCACCTTTATCACCACCGCCTCCCAGTCCACCATGTCCACCGGCATCACCTTCACCTCCCACACCACCGCCGTACCCGCCGCACCCGCAGTCACCACCGCCGTGCCCGCCCGGTGTAAGACCCACCGAGCCGTATCTGGTGCATCAATTTTGGGACCCCGGAACGTCCACGATCAACAACGTCGATAAGGCCGAGTACGTCAACGAGTTTATGTCCGCGCGCTCCATGGGCTACAACGGCGTGTCCGGCGTGGGTATCGACGCGCGGGGCAATTTCGTGGACGAGTCGAAATATTACAAGCCGATCCTCAAGGGGTACGGCATACAAACCAAGGACGCGATGCTGCGTTGGCCCTTGACATACCCGGCGGGACACCCCGCGCACGAGTCTGGGTGGGGGGTGCTCGGCGAGACGTCGAACTGGCAGGAATACGTGAACCTTTTCGACAAGATCAACCTGACATCACTGGACGGGTACGACGACGCGGCGCGGCTCGAAGGCTCGGTGCTGGTGGTGGAGGCCACCGGCGCGGACGTGACCGTTCCTTTCGTCCTCTCGCGTAGCGCCACCCGCTTGCTCGGTATCGTCGTGCGGCGTGGCGGCGTGCTGTTTATGGACGATATCGACAGCGAGCTCGATCTGCACTTCATGATCGTCGAGAGCGGCGGGCTGTTTCAGGCCGGATCGCGATATTCCGCGGCGCACCGTTTCATGAGTAAGCTCGTCATCACGTACGAGCACGATCAGTGGGGGGACGCAGGCAACGCCCCTCTGACCGCCAGTCAGTACTCGATAGAGGTGCTACACCCGGGAGTCAAATTGGAACCCACATACGTGGTGTATCACGTGAAAATCAACGGAACCACGACGACCTACAACGTGTCCAAACAGGTTCGAGATTTCTCGGGCGCCGTCGCCAACAACCACGGCGTGGCCAAAGGGCTGGCGGTCTTTTTTAACGGTAACTATCAGCTCAACGCCGTGATACCGGGAAGGGTGCGGTACGCGGGTACGTGGAGTGTGGATCGTACCTGCCCCAGCTCGCAGAACTGTCGCATGGACGTGCGCGAGACCGTTCGCGAAGCCGAGGCGCCTCCTGGCGAGGACGAGGACGCGTATCACGTCGCCGCTGAGTATCCGATGACCTGGGCCAGGCTGGGGCGCCCGCACTACGTCGGGGATGAGTATCTGGTCCTAAACGCCGAGGATTGCAGCCACAACGGATGGCAAGCCGGCGACAGGGTCGTGCTTACGGCCGCGCCCACGCAGTTCGCGAATAGTGACAAAGCCACGTTCACCGGCGCGCCTCGCATTTGGATGGACCACGACCAGAACCCCACGGCGCGCCGCGACAACGAGAAAGCCTTGCACGACCACAGTGCACACTTCTCGAACGACTACACCGGCGTGGAGGTGGTCACCGTGCAGGCGGCGCTGAATCGCACCACGTTCCGGCTGATGCGACCGCTTCGGTTTGACCACTACGTCGGTATCGAGCGATTGAGCAACCGGGACCAGCAAGCGGATGTGCACGTAGGCACCCACGCGGCGCTGCTGACTCGAGGCATCGTGGTGCGCAGCGCGCTGAGCGGCGACGGAGGCGGATGCAACAATCTCGCCTCGCAGGTGGACCACCCGCGCAACGGCGGAGAGGGCTTCGTAGTCGAGAATAACGAGGATGACATCGATTCCCCGTATCAGAACGAAAGAGACATAAGTCATTGCATGAACAGCCCCAAAACGACGAGGACGCTGTATCCGCCGAAGCCCTCGTGGCTTCACAACACCAGCCACCTCGTCGCGGGTTGCAACACCCTGTTCGGCGCGGAACAGAAGTTTAGATACGGCGCCTCGGTATCGCTGGATGGTGTGGAGATGAGGCAGCTGGGAACCGCGCCCAACTTCGGCCGGCTTGGCACTTACGGCGTCCATTTTCACGTGGCGGGGTACCCTCGCAGCTTCACCGGGTACCTCCGGAACTCGTCGCACACGCGCGAGCTTCGCGTGGTGTCCTCCAGCATCTGGATGTCGTTTGCGCGATACGTGGTGGTGCACGGCACGATGGAGACCCTCGTCAGAAATAACGTGGGTTTCTTAGCGTACGGCTCGGGATACTTCTGCGAGGATGGCACCGAGCTGGACAACGTCTTCGATCACAACACCGGCATATCCACGCTGTCCACCATCGCCAACCCGTACTGGAATCCGGCGCCGGTGTTCAGTTTCGTTTCGACCGATTACTCCGTCATGTCGACCTTCTGGTTCAAGAACAACATGAACAGCATGTCGCGCAACCTCGCATGCAACAGCCCATCGCCGGTCCTCGGCGCCTGGTACGTACCACAGAAAACTCACATGATGCGCGGCCCGTCCACGGTGTGTATCGGCAGCAAGAAACTGGATTTGCCCGGGATGTCGCCGAGCTACGTCGCGAACGCGGGTGCCTCCTCCGATTTGCACGGTTTGGACGGTTGCGACAGGAAGAAATTTGGCGCGGTCGACGGTCCGTCTTCGTGCGTGGCGAACAATTCCGACGACTGCCGTTGCCTGTCCGGATATCTGTACGATCCGACGATACATGCCGACGACGAAAGATCCACCGCCGCATGCTATGTACCGGCCAACTTCAGTTTTCGTTTCATGAACAACGGTCAATACGTCAGCGACAGTTGCAACATATACTCCTCGGATGCCGTATCCCCGATCTACTTCAACGTCGAAAACGTGTTCTATGCCATGTCGGGATTCTACAGCGAGTTTCCAGAAATGCTTAGAACGGACCATGATGGGTACATGCTGGGCACGGATACGGCATACGCTTTCGATAGCTGCGTGTACAACCATACCCGGTCCCAATACACCCCGACGTACTGCTCGGTTCTGCTGCCGCGCGACGGGTGGAACGGCTGCACCGACGCTGTGGGTCAGGGTGAGTACATGCGTACCAAATACGTTTTGAACGCGCCCGGGCGAGATCACATGGATACGCCCGGCGATAACGCCTCGTATATGCAGCGCTGCTCCGTGCAAACCGGTAGCACATGCCAGAGCGGCTCTCCTCCCGCCGACGCGTGGTACACGGTACCGAAAATATTCTCCGCGTTGCTGCTGTGGCGCACGGGAGCTCAGTACAACCAGCTTTTTATGGGCGCCATCTGGACGAAAGACACGCCACCGTGGTGCCTGGGGTGCGCGTTACTCGCCGGCGCGAACGTTTGGAACACGACGCGCACCCATGTAAGAAATTTTCATGCGGAACTGCAATACCAGAGCACTCAGATGGTGTACGGCTTCGATCTGGTTTCGCCTCCCAGAATCATACCCGGTATCTACGCGGTATACGACAACCTTTTACTGAAGGGCTCCCTGCCTTTGCCGCAAAGCACGATGCTGTTCACCGGCGATTCGACGCTCATCGATGAGACATCAGTATTGGACATAGCCGCGGAAGGGTTGTTGGATCCCATAGATAACTTGCATAAACATCCGAGGTACGCGCAACATGTCGTGGCGCACGTTTTCGACGCCGAGCGAGCGGGTATCGCGTCGGTTTTTGTAAACGGCAGTCGCATGCATTCCAGCATGTTACCTGCCACAACTTCCACAGACTACACGCTGCTCGACAGTCTGCAATACATGGACATGACGACCAGGAAGTTCACGCGATCCGGCGTCACGCTCGCGTACAACTCCACGTCCTTGAGCGCGGGCAACCCGATCGTCAATTTGCTGAAATACAAGGACGGCGCCGATTTTACTTGCGAGGAGCAAAGCGAGGAGTGTCCGGACACCGCGAAGTACCTATCCATCTGCGCCTACTCGAAACCACGGTCGGTCGCTCTGCACGACAACAGATCGATCGTGGGCAACGTGATCGGACCCATCTTCGACAGCGTCGTCGGAAGGGCCGTGGGTGACCGCGTGTGCGCCGGATTGGCTCTGGTGCCGGGAATGCTGATGCCGGCGAACGCGGATGGTACAACGTACGATTCTAAAAGTCAAACGGGTGCGGATTGCGGCAGTAACGGTCATGGTACACAATGTAAATGCTTCGAGGGTGTTAAGGGTACGAACCCGTGTATTCATCACTCAGAAGTTATGATCTGGTAGAAGCAACGATAGTTGCAAACGGGGAATCAAGCGTCAGCACGGCAAACGGGGAATCGAGCGTTTGCGAATGTGTCTCCAAATTACGATTTAACAAAGAACCCGCTAAACACAGCACGGTTTGAGAAAAGGGTTCGATCAAATAAATATGATTCATTTGAAACTGCTCTGTTGTATTGTAATGGGTTATCCGACCGTGTCTTTGCAGAAGAGTGTGGATGATGAGAGATTCGTGTGCGACACGCATTCTGGTATTACGTGTCCGGCCGACACAGCGAAATATCTCACGATCTGCGACATGAAAAACCCGCGTTCGATCGCCCGAAGTGTGACAACACAAAAGGCAATAATCAGTGCCGTAATCGGTTCCATTTTTGACAAAAACGCCGGTGCTGCGCTCGGTAAACGGATTTGCACCGCCTTAGCTAAAGTGCCCGCCATGCTTTCGCCAGCTAAACCTAACGGCGCCCCCTACAATGACGTTTTATGCCAAAACAGCCACTGCAACAAACACAACTTAACGTTGATCTGGGGCGGTAACCCATAATTAATGTCATTACTATCATGACGAGTTCGGTCTGATTCGGTTGCGACCGGGAATCGCTTGCTCGGACGCGCCGGTATCCGCGATCGCGATTCACGTGCACGTATTTTTTAACGCGCCTTGTTTGATATGGACGTTTGGGTGCCGTTTTGAAACGCCCCGTTGTCAGATATGATTGTGGTTTAAATTGGCGTGCAGCGATTTTGCGTCTATCGCGATGTATTTTAGTGTATTTTCCAAATTCACTGTGTGCATTCCCGGCCACTCAGAAGATTCAAGTTTTTTAAAGATTCCATCCGCTTCGGGTTTCTCGTTACGGGCGACGCTGACGGCAATCAAGGACGTGCCAATTGCCGTGTTTGTATCGTAATGGTATTTGTATTTAAAAACTTCGTTTACGAGCACAGGTCCACCGCCGAACATCAAACATACCGTAGGCAATTGTTGAAACAAGCGATTCATCTGCGCGCCGGAGTACCCATCGTCGAGATGCCATTCATTTTCGCTTCTCGACGTGAAGACATGCGAATCGATAAGTTGTTCAATAGTTTTTCCTAATGCTTGACGCAGTCCTGTCATAATGTTGGGCTCGGAGAATGTTAACACGGTCACCGGCACTTCTGGTTGTCCAGGTACTATCGCCTTACACAGTCGCTTCGCCAATTTTTTGTTAAAAAGCTTTGTTGCATATTCTTCGGCGGCCCCATCGACATCGCGCGGATGCTTGTTGATTAACTTCGTCACCACAATTCTGGTAATTCCCATTGCGTATTTATTCACAAATTGCATAACACCAAGCAAGCCAGCCGTGTAATTAGTGTATTTTGACCCCTTAGGATCGTCATCAAAGTAGCCGTCTCCGTCCCATTGAATAATCACTTTGCGATTTTCAATTTGGTCCTTGAGTGTGTCTATCTGGTTCAGCGTAAAATAAACACACTTCGCAAGCTCCTCGTCAAAATCTCTATTATTTTCTTTTTCTTCCAAAGGTGCGTCCGATGGGCACAATGATTGGTAATGAAAAAATTCCATTTTTGAGCCCCAACCCTTAAATTGCAGGACGACAGTGTTCTCAGGTGTGTCATTTTTCGCGTCAAACAAGCGCGGTAGCAAAAATGTGTAGGCCGAATCGGCATCCAACCCATTAGGTCGAAATTTGGTATCCTTAAATGCTAGGTTTACGCTGTCTAATTCACTTTCGGCCTTAAGAACGCACGTGTGTATAGGAAGTGCACTTTTCACAAAAGCAGCGAACCGTATATCAGTCGCATCAGGGGTGGTTAGTTTGATATTTTTATTTCCTTGTACATTGTTTCCCTCTGGTTTTCTTTTTACCATCATGAACACCGACATGTTTCTGACAAAACGCGCGCGGACGTGTGGACGTATCGGTGTTTAGGACGTATGTATTTATACGTCGAATATGCGTAATTCTTCGCGCGGTCGACATTGACGTTCGGAAAAAAAACTGATGCGTGACATGCACTTGAACGGTTGCTTGGCTTTATGTACCCGTCGTCTAAAATAGACGTTTAGGCGCCGTTCCAATACCCGAAATGCACGATACATCACAACGTTGCGTGCTTCGTCGACGTAGCTTACGGAATCGCAATGTGTGCCAATCGCGGGTTCCGTACCAGGGTGCGACATGGACCGCTGCGTCTACAGCAAGTTTAACAACACAACGTGTGTGACAGCGCGTATCTCGGTAGCCCGATATTACATCAGTGCGATGACGAGTCATACAAGGCCTAGCAGGGTCACACCCGCGGCTGCTGCCAATCTAAAATCACCCGCACTTACGTGTGCAACCCGTTCAACTTTTAACACGAGCCGACGCTCGTTTTTTTACTAGCGAAGCGGACGGTTGCGACGAGGAATCGTCTGCTCGGACGCGCCAGTGTCTGCGATCGTACCACGCTGCAAGAAATTCGGTGTCAAAAGGCAAGCGAGACCGTGTCAAACACGAGTGAATACCATTTTACCGTATCCAATAATTAGCGAGACAGTTCATCAAAACGTATGATCACAGACAGGCATCTAACTAATCCAACTAACTGCGTTACGTGCGCACAACGCGCGAGGCCTTCTCCAACGTGCGCAGTCGCAGTTTGATAATCGCCATCGCCCGCCACAGCTGATACTCGTTTTTCGGAAAGTGAAACTCGGACATGTCCACCGTGATGCCGACGCGATGGCGACTGCGTCGGTTGACGCACTCGTCCTGAAACCGCGCCAGAACCACCAGGTGGTGCACCTCGTCGCGCGCCAAACGCGGGATCCGATCGCACGTCCTGCGCGCCACTCGCACCCAGCGAGAGGACAACTTGCGCAACAGCAAAACACCGGCCGGCGCGCAGCCCAGATTCCGCAGCTCGCTGACGTGCCACACGTCCGTGGGGCGATCGCCAGGATCGACGATGTCGTCCACGCTGACGCCGTCGAACACATGCATAGCGGAGTTTGAACGCGGTAACTCGTGAATGCACCGCTCCGTCGGCAAGGTTTTTTTTGTGTTTATTTTCGTTTAAGCTCCACAAGCGCTTTGCGCAAATCAATTTCGTTCATGTTAAGTATGTCGGTAACGGCTCTGTACGCGACAGTCTTCGATTGTTCGTTTTCGTCCGTATCCATTCCATTTTTTGCACCCTCTATCAATCGAAGCAACGCCTTCTTGATTTCATCAAACGCATCCATGTAAATAGCATGCACTGAGTCCGCCGCCAAGATAGACGCGGGATCGTCTGTAGGCGCTGCGGGCGTGTCCGTCATAGGCCGGTGATTGCGAACGCGGTGTTTCCGTCGTCGCGCGCTCACCTGTTGGTGAGTTTGGTCGCGACGTCTGTCATATTCGTGTTCGGCTGCGTAAGCGAATGTATTTATAGACACGGTCGGTCGGGTTGCAATGCTAGATTTACGTACCGCCCCTTGCGGGGGCGGGTTTGGCGCCCCCTCATGGCATGCACGTCTTCGGCATAAGGGTTACGCGTTTCGAATCGTCGTTTGCTTCTTTTTTGCGTTTGGAACCTGAGGCCATCAGCAGCTCGGTACAATCCGCGGTAGCCATGCGTACGGACATGTTTGCGTTCTTTCTAAGAGCTCGCGCACGCTTGTATATATACTGCCAAACTATCACGCGAGGTCGTCCATATCAAAAATCATAACCTCCCGCGACTTACTCGCGCGTATCTGCCAGGCGCGCGTTCGTGTGTATACGCGACACAAACCGTGCACGCTTATAGTATTACGCGCACGCGAAAAGCCGACGCGCACGATTAACACCACCGCGTATTTTTTGCCTTGCTGCGTGCGCGACGCAGCCGGGCATCGATAACAGGTCGCGTGCACCGCCAGGTCGTTGGCCATCAACCACCCCCACACGCGGCCTAAATCTTGAGTCCCGATCGCGCGCAAAAATAGCGCGCCGGCGGGCGCCACGTGACAGGAGAACCGCGGTAAATTACCGGTGAGCA
>LGRX02014060.1:0-38428 GCA_001247695.2 Cymbomonas tetramitiformis
GACATGGCCATACTTACCCAGTACTTGAGTATAGATACATGATAGATAGGGCCCTACTTACCCTTGTTTATGTATAGACATGGCCATAATTACCTTGTATCTACCCATTTTCTAAGTGATTCATGCATTCACGGGCGTACGTATGGTGCGTTAGACATTGGGTAGGTACAAGGTAAGTAAGGGGTAAGTAAGGCCAAAAACCACGACCAAACATGGCCCTACTTGGGTGGTGTTGCGCCGCGGAAAAACTGACTAAACATGGCCATGTCTGGTCGTGGTTTTTGGCCATCCAGACACAAGGTAGATACAAGGCAAACATGGCCCTACCTACGATTCCTAAATTCGTAGGGGTGGGGTCAGGTGGATTTGTGCACCGCATAGGAGGGGGGTCTAGGTGGAGGGTGCGCCTAGCATAGGAGGGGGGTCGAGCTCGAGGGCGGCTTGAGAAGGGGTGGGTTGAGCTTGAGGGTGCGCAAACGATAGGGGGTGGGGTCAGTGGAGGGGCGCACACGCATAGAGGGTGAGTTGAGCTGGAGAGGGCACACGCATGGAGTTGAGTTTAGGTGGAGGGTGCGCATATGCATAGGAGGGAGTCGAGCTCGAGGACGGCTCAAAAGGGGTGGGTTGAGTTGGAGGTGTGCACACGCATAGGGGTTGGGGTCAGTGGAGGGGCGACACGAAATGAGGGGGTGGGTTGAGCTTTGGAGGGTGCACATGCATAGGGGGTGGGTTTAGGTGGAGGGGTATACACATAGAAAGGGGGGTTAAGGTGAAGTTGCACTTTATGCATAGGAGGGTTGAGCTCGGTGCGCGCACACGCATAGGAGGGGACGGTTTGGATGGAGGTGCGCATGGCTCTACGCATAGGAGGGGGTTGAGTTTGAGAACGCACACGCATAGGGGGTGGGTTGAGGTGGAAGGTGCGCAAACGCATAGGAGATGGTGTCACCTGGAGGGTTCGCACACGCATAGGAGGGGGGTTTAGCTGGGAGTCAAACACGCATAGGAGAGGTGTTGAGTTGGAGGGCGCGCTCGAGAGGGGGTGAGTTGAGCTGGTAGTGTGAACACCATAGGGGGTGGATTGAGGTGGAGGGTCGCACACGCATAGGGGTGGGTTGAGTTGAGGGTGCGCACATGCATAGTGGGTGGGTTTAGGTGGAGGGTGCGCATACGCATAGGAGGGGGGTTGAGCTGGAGGGCCACTTGAGAAGGGGTTGGTTTAGTTGGAGGTGTACACATGCATAAGGGGTGGATTGAGCTGGAGGCTGCGCACACCATAGGAGGGGGGTTGAGTTCCATGGCGCGCACACGCATAGATGGTGGGTTGAGCTTGAGGGTGCGCAAACGATAGTGGGTGGGTTGAGGTGGAGGGTGCACACACGCATAGGAGTTGAGTTTAGGTGGAGGGTGCGCATACGCATAGGAGGGGGGTTGAGCGCGAGGGCGCGCACACACATAGGGAGGGGTTTAGGTGGAGGGTGCGCATACGTATAGAGTCCCAACTATTTATCTTGCTTGTTATTGTTAATGTGCCCTTAAATTTGAGATTACAACTATACTATTCCTTTGTTTGGTACTTTGCTTTGATTAAACACATTACATTCCAATTATGCTTCCAAATTATATTCACCCTGACCTTTATATTAGCAGTTGTCAATATGGTTGGACAACATAGCAATATCTTGATTCCGTAAGTATCCCAATTAATACCCTTGTGTTCATTGCCGATGCCACTTGCTTTTCTAAACATTTGTTATTCAATACTTCACAGCATTCCTTTTGCACCTCTGCGTTCACTCACAATTTGACGGTAACAATGCAAAATTTAGATTTGAGGAATTTGGATTTTTCCCCACCTATACGTTCACGTACCCCCTATAAATTTTTAGAGACTCGCGCTCACGCTCTTTTTATTTAGAGACTTCATTTCGTTGCGACCAGGTATTCCAAACGAGCACTGATTTGTGTCACGCTTTTTCTGTCACGCTTTTCGCGCTCACGCTCTTTTTATTTAGAGCCTTCATTTCGTTTATGGTCAATATTTAATTTTATTGAAATTCACTGTGTCACGACTCTTGAAAGTTGATGACACTGTCATGAACGTCAGTTGTATAGGGCCGGCCGGGTCCGATGGAAATCAAGTTGCTTCTCACAATTTTTTTTTTTGGGGGTGGGGGCGGCGAAGCCCCCCCCACCGGGTGGCCGTGACCCGTAGGGGAATCGACAGCTTACTATCTATTAATTTTTATTCTTTGAAAGGGGAACAACTGGACTGTTTGAGCCTCGCAGGTGATTTGGCCTTTTAATTTTTGAGGGTGGGATTGGGCTTCCGCGCCCCCGTCGTGGCTCATCCCGGCGCCCAATGCGGGGTTGGCTGAGACCGGCTCGAAGGGGGTTGAGAAATCAAATTTCAAACTATTTGCTACTATGCTTCAAATAACACTATTGGTGTTTGGTTGCAAATACCGAATTTTGCTTTGTAGATATTTGGATACTGTGATGTTGAATCTTCTATTTTATTGGTGGCTTGGTCTATTTTGGAAATTGATTTTTCCCCACCTATACGTTCACGTACCCCCTATAATTTATACGACGTTCCAGTTCCGGAGCGTGTATCCCTTCCCATTCCCTTATTGATACAGGAGAGGAGACGGGGGGGTCCAAAGCACCGCGCCTTCATTGGAATGCATGTGCGCGAAGCTGCCACAGGCTGAGTATATATGTTTTCATCGGAATGCATGTGCGCGGAGCTACCACAGGCTGAGTATATTAATATTATATATGTATCTCATTGGAATGCATGTGCGCGGAGCTGCCACAAGCTAATTTCGGGTCAAAGTCGTCAATGCCACGTGTTCAGGGCTGGGTCGTTGCAAAGCATATTCCATGACGTGGCTCTCACATGATCCCTTCGATTAATCGAGGGCTGATGTTTCACAAATATATCATGAAGAGGAGCTAATTAGCCCCAATATGACCTGAAGTCGCTGACGATGACGCTCCTTCAGGTCATATTGGGGCTAATTAGCACGTCTTCATACTATGTATCGCATGGAAATGCATGTGCGCGGAGCGCCACAGGCTGAGTATATGTGTGTTTCATCGAAATGCATGTGCGCGGGGGCGGGGGTGCCACAGGCTGGGATGGCCATGGCCATGGCCACATGATATGACAATGACATGAGACTTCGAGAACGCGACTCTGACGTGTAAATATATTATGTACGGAATGAAAATAAAATATTTATAGAATAGTATTAGTATAAATATTGTATGCACCCTACCCTTAAGAGATAGGGTGATGCTACAGACGCTGGAATTTCGCACATCTTTTTACTTATACACGATTATATAAATCTGGGCACCTCGCGCGATCGAGCCTGCCCATCATCGTCCTCACCGGCCGGTTCCGGTGGATCGTGATGACTACAACGTTCAACGTACACTTGGAACCTACAGCAGGGGGTCGATGATAAAGGTCATGGTCAGCGCCCGCAATTCATTCGTGCACATTCATTCGCCTCGTAAGGCGAATACTGCTGAACTGCTGAACTGCTGTGGTACGTTTCTTGAGCGAGTATTTTGTGTTTACTTGGTTTCTTGTGTGAACTAACGATGAGGGTTGTGTGGAGCTCGTGCTGCAGGCGTAGAGATCAGACCGCGCCCTGAGGTGTGGAGGGCTAAGTTGGCAAGTGCCAACCTAGTGTGGGATGAAACCCACCCACGTCGGACCCAATGCATAAAACGCTTTGTAGCCGAGGGGTTTTCGTGCGTCAGAGCGCACGAAACTTGGCACTAATATTACTAACAGTAATATTAGTGCACCCTCTGAAGCGCAACGGGCGGGCCGTTGAGTATGCTGCAAGCGACTGCCACTTGACTTCAAGCGTTATGGGTTTGGGTTTCACTAAAGTACCCAAACCCAAGACTGCCTTTCAGGATGGGCATTCCCGTAAGATGTAGCTCATGTAAGCTGACAGATATGTTCACACTATGCTGGGTACATTAGTCCTGTGAACATATCCTGCAAGTTCCAAGGTATGCCGTTGAGTATGCTACAAACGGTCGCATCTTGACTTAACGCGTTTTGGGTTTGGGTTTCAAATGATGATTAATGTACCCAAACCCAAGAATGCCTGGTTGGGTGGGCGTTCCCCTTAAAGATAGCACACGAAACTTGCCAGGTATGTTCACACTAGTCCTGTGAACATACCCTGCAAATGTCAAGGTATGCCGTTTAGTATGCTCCAAACGGTCGCATTTTTACTTCGAGCGTTTTGGGTTTGGGTTTCAATTATCATTAATGTACCCAAACCCAAGAATGCCTGGCAGGATGGGCGTTCGCGTGAAAGATAGCACACGAAACGTGCCAGGTATGTTCACACTAGTCCTGTGAACATATCCTGCAAGTTTCAAGGTATGCCGTTGAGTATGCTCCAAACGGTCGCATTTTGACTTCGAGCGTTTTGGGTTTGGGTTTCAATGATGATTTATGTACCCAAACCCAAAAATGCCTTTCAGGATGGGCGTTACGGTTAGAAATAGCTCACGAAAGTTGGCAAATATATTCATATAAAGGGTCTTATGAACACTTCCTACAAGTTTCAAGGTATTCCGTTCAGTATGCTTGCAATGGTCATATCTTGACTTCGAGCGTCTTGCTGGAACAGTCACACCGCTTGATTTGTGACTCTTCCTATAGTAGTGTGTATGACTGTCACCCGAACCCGAACCCTAACTGTTTATGCCCGTTATATCGGGTTAACTTATCAACTTTATTACATTCCGAGAAAACTTACCACTGAGTGAATATATCCCGAGTCCTAGGGGTATATCCAACAGGTTTGGCCCCACGCACTCTTTATTTAGACACTGCGTAGTTTGGCCATGTCAGGCTAAACACCGACGCTTGAGATGGAGTGAGGGGCTCCTCTAGAGGCGCGGCGGAGCGGTATGGCCTAGTTACGTGGCTGGTTGATTGGACTTACGGAGAGCTCGGGCTCGTGGCTGCTTGATTTCCCCGTTCTACGCGTTGGTAGACGTTGGACTTTTGGTCGGATCCGACACCAAGTTCCTTGGCCGCGTTGTTAGATCCACATGCACGTTTGGGGAATCTTTTACGCCGCAGCTTTCCTTCTTTTCCTCGGCGACCGACTTGCGACTTTTGGCCGCCGCTCCTTCCGCACCTCGCCACATTTTCCCTCACTTCGTCTCTATAGTCTTCTACATCATGGTTGCGACTAGATTGACATCAAGTATGGCGTCACGCCCACGCTCGCTAGCTACAATTTTCGACTCCGCTGCCGCGCGTAATTCCGTCACGCCGGCTACGCCGGCGCCCGCTGGTGTTCCAGCTGCGAACTCCGCCCAAGCCGTATTCTTGGCGGGTGTTCGCTCGCTCACGCGTGAGCGCTTCGACGAGAGCGTGGCGAAGCACGTCATCCGAAAATGCTTTCCGGACAAGCATGACCGGTTTACGGGTACGGAGTCGAACGCTCAGGTGCTCCTCTCCAAGCTGGCGCCTGCTCTCCAGGAGGCATTCGAGGCCGAGGACGCGCTGTTTGCCCCTATGTTCGACTTGGAGGACTCCACGTTGGCCGTGCGGCCCGAGGCCAACAAACTCCTCTTCTCAACTCTCGAGCTCATCGTGTCTCCCGCCTCTCCAACGGGTGACTGGCTCGAGGCGTCTGCGACCTTGCACCCTCTGGACGGCAAGCGAGCCCTGCTGGAGCTCGCACGGCGTCTGCTGGACTCCGGTGCACCCTTCCAGGGGACATCGGATCTCCTTGGCGTCCGCTTTAAGGCCCACGCCGACCCGTCCGAATCCATCACGGACTTCAACGCGGCCTTGCGGTCCGCCAAGAGGCGCAACACCCTCGACGATGACGAGGTGAAGGAGTTGTTCCTCGCGGCGCTGGATCCTGGATTCTACGCGCCGGTGGTGTCGAGGCTCTTCACGCACCAGCAGCGGGCGGCCGTGGACCTCCTCACCATTCAGCAATGGGTCCTCGAGTGCTACGCCCGACACGTCGCAGCCGGTACGCACACTGCCTCGTTCACCCTGTCCGCAGCGGCCGTGGCCACTGACGGCGACACCTCGCAGCTGTCCGACCTCACGGCCATCATCCTCGACGTGAAGCGGCAGCTGAAGGTGCTCACGGACAAGGTCAACGGGCGGGGTTTTACCCCGCGGGCGGACAAGAACAAGATCGGCAACGGGGGAGGCGGCTCCGGTGTTCGTTTTGCAGCAGGTGACCTCCCGACGGGAGGGAACTGGCCGCAGTCGCAGGTGAGGAAGCGCGTTGCCTTTCACAAAGGCAGCGGCGACTTCATTCCATTCTGCCAAAATTCGACGTGCAAGAAGGACGAGGCCCGCCACTGGCACCGCGACTGCCCGAACGGCGGCAAGCACGGCGCTGGGGGAAGCTTCCACAGCTTCTCCCTCGGTGACATCGAGAACGACTTGCTGGCGGAGCAGTTTCAGACGGCCATGGACGAGCACGACGGCGAGCGGTTCGATGCGCTCTGCCTTCTGGCGGGGGGCAAGCCGGAGATGCTCGACGGCGTTTCGGCATGTTCCTTCGGGATCGAGCCGGAGCGGGGAGACGGTGCGTTGCAGGAATTCCTCCCCTACTGCCAGCCTGCCACCCACATGGGCGGCTTCACGGTCGGTGGTGTCGAGAGCGAGATCTCGGCTGCCGCTTGCACGCATGTCCGCGGGGACGCACCGCCGGCGCCACCGCCGGCGACAATCACGCATGTTTACCCGGGCGAGTCGGAGGCGTCCGACGCCGGTGACATGATGCCGGTGGACCCCATGCACGCGCACGAGCCCGACCTCTGCTTTGCGGACCGGATCGCGCGGATGGGGGGACTCTCGATCACGGCTGAGGGCAAGGACTTGGCGATGCGGTACATGCACGCCGAGTCGGAAACCGACTCTTGCGACGGCGACGCGGGCGGGTCTGCAGCTGGGTATGACCCTATTGACGGTGAGGATGCGGTCCCGCAGCCTCTAGCGTCTTGTCGGGGATGCAGTGCGCCGCCTTGGGGGTTTGGCCGCTCTTCGGCGATTGCGGTGATGGTGTGTGCTCTCTTCTGTGTTTGCGCCACCGCGGCGCCAATCTCGGCTGCCACTCTTGGCGAGGCATGTGCACCGGACCACACCGGCCTGGAGGTCGGTGGTGCTGCCGAGGCAACCACCGGCGAGCCTGCATTCACTTCTGCGGCGCCGGTTGCTATTCCACCGCACCGGCACGGCCGGCACCGTGCTCGGCAAGGCCTTCACGATGCACCGATCGGGCTTTACATCCCGGTACACCCGCCCCCTCCACCGCTGTATTGGGATGCACCACCGTCACCGGACTACTCACCGGGCCCAACTACTGACGAGGAGGACGGGGAAAGTCCCTCGCACGACGATCGAGGCCTTTCAGATTTCTTCTGGAGCTCTACGAATGATTCAATCACGGCATCGAAATCTTCAATTCACGGCACCATGACCGTGCTGCGGGCCGGCACATCAGTGCCACCGCCAACTAGTGGCTAGGTAGTTAATCATGCCGCTCCTGCACAGTGAGATTGACCGTAGCTGTATGTGCAGAGGGGTCCGATCACGGACCGGTTTCGGATTTACAACTCTTGACTGGGAACCGCCCTGCCAGAATGGACAGGCCTTCCCTTAGAGCCCAATTTCCACCGCTGTAGATGGTGTTTGTTCACAGGTTTCGCCTTCGGCTAGCCAGTCACCACACTAGGTGGTGTGCTGGAACAATCACACCGCTTGATTTGTGACTCTTCCTATAGTAGTGTGTATTGCTGACTGTCACCCGAACCCGAACCCTAACTGTTTATGCCCGTTATATCGGGTTAACTTATCAACTTTATTACATTCTGAGAAAACTTACCACTGAGTGAATATATCCCGAGTCCTAGGGGTATATCCAACACGTCTTGGGTTTTCAAAACGCTTGAAGTTAAGATGGCAGTCGCTTGCAGCATACCGCTCAACGGCCCGCCTTGCGCTTCAGAGGGTGCACTAATATTACTGTCAGTAATATTAGTGCCAAGTTTCGTGCGCTCTGACGCACGAAAACCCCTCGACTGCAAAGCGTTTTATGCATTGGGTCCGACGTGGGTGGGTTTCATCCCACACTAGGTTGGCACTTGCCAACTTAGCCCTCCACACCTCAGGGCGCGGTCTGATCTATACGCCTGCAGCACGAGCTCCACACAACCCTCATCGTTAGTTCACACAAGAAACCAAGTAAACACAAAATACTCGCTCAAGAAACGTACCACAGCAGTTCAGCATTCAGCAGTTCAGCAGTATTCGCCTCACGAGGCGAATGAATGTGCACGAATGAATTGCGGGCGCTGACCATGACCTTTATCATCGACCCCTGCTGTAGATGTAGGTTCCAAGTGTACGTTGAACGTTGTAGTCATCACGATCCACCGGAACCGGCCGGTGAGGACTATGATGGGCAGGCTCGATCGCGCGAGGTGCCCAGATTTATATAATCGTGTATAAGTAAAAAGATGTGCGAAATTCCAGCGTCTGTAGCATTACCCTAAGAGATAAAGCGGTGACCCGTTCACTGTATATTTATATAAACGTAGCGCAAACTCTGAATCTGATAAATCTGTTTGAGCTCTCTCCTCATCTTCGTTCCTTACCAGATGCTTCAAACGATACTAAATCACCAGCGACACACCTTGAAAATCAGGTGAGATCTCTGCTCCCGGAAAGAGTTCGTACCCGTGGGTTGGCTATGCCACTCCGGCCTCGAGACGTAGCACAAAGTCGTTTGCCAAGTTGCCCGTTCGTCTCCTAAGGCCACGACATGCCTCCTTGACAACACAAGCGGGAAGTATGAATTGCGCCAAGTGGCAGTGCTGCACTCGAGCATTTCATGATGCCTAGCTGTCCTCTCGTCCTCATTTCCACCTGTTCTTTAGTACCCACAACAAGTTTCAATCTTCCTTCAATTTTAGGCGCGTTTCTCCATCCGATGTGCATGGCACATACCTTGGCGGCTTTGCCCTCGTCTCCTCATCGGCACGTACGCTTTCCGAGCGCTACTGCATAGGTCAACCAGGACACGAAGCGCTCTTTACAGGAGTGCACGCCGGGTTACTGACGATGTGTGGTGGCGACAATTTCTGAGGTGAACAGGCACTGCCTGTTGTGTTGTGTAATGTCTCTGAGAGGAATTATAACGCTGCTACTTGCGCTCTGCGCCCTCCAGAAAGGTCATGCCGCCACCTTTCAGTGGACAGGCTCTTGCTTCGAATGGAACGTGGACACCTCTGCAGAGTGTTGGGACCCAGCTGGAACACCTGGAAAGGAAGATAAAGTCGTTTTCCAACAGGTATTCTTTCAGGCTACCTCAAGAACGAAACAAAAGAATAGGCGTGCATCTTGTGCCTTTCCTGCAGTGCCTGAAGTTGCGTGTCGTTATTAAAAGGCGAACTGTGGTCTATAGCTACATATAGGCACTTTTACCCTTGGAATCGCTGAAGAATAGCTGTGGACGACTACCTCATAACACTAAATACTGTTTTATAGGTGTTTTTGACACTGGATTGTACTGGGGACATCTGCCATGATGAATCGACGTCCCGATCAGGTATACAAATCCTTTGAGGTTCCACGGCATATGGTGTTGCTGCCCATCAGTCAAAGCAGATGAGCAGCTTTCCACTGTGAGCCACTACAAAACGATCCGTTGGGTAGTGTATGATCTCTAGACTAGAATACACGCTGCAAACTTTGCAACAGGAGACGGTACACCAAGGTGCACTGTGTACAACTGAGTCGGCTTTGGCTCCGGTGTTACATGCACTGTGCGATGTATGATGCTGTCTGCAGCAGTGCATTAACTGCCGGTCGTTTGAGGGATGGCGAGAATATTTTGAAGTAGAAATGGTGCCTTGGCTTGGGGTTGCACCTCTTGCAGTAACTTACGCAGTGGCTCGTAAAGTACTTTCGCAAGCCTCAAATTCCACTGGTGCGTTTTGCTGTGTTTCCTTGGAAGCACTTTGAACCTTACAAAGTCTCTTTGTGCGCTTGTGGGGTCTAAGCGTTCGAGCCTACTCTTTGAATGTGGTACCATTATGCCGTTAAATTGCTAGCTCATGCAGGCTGCAAGTGCCCGTGTGCAATGACACTGTCAGTGTTCAATGTCCTAGCCAGCTCACAGTGATGGCTGCCCCTACGGTATACAATGTCAGTGTTTCTAAGGATTGCCAACTCGTAGTGGCTGGCCCTCAACATTGTAGCTATTGGGTTTTACACAGATGTCACGTTGACTGAGTGCTACAAAGAAATGATGTTTCTTGACATGATCAGTTAGACATCTGATGGACGGTTCTCGTTGTGCATCTTTGACTCATCTTGGCAGCGGCCACTCCGACGGGTGACGTCACAGACAGCGTCGTGGAGACATTCGATGGCGCACACTCGGTGATTCGCGTCGGCTCCATTCTCATTGACGAAGGCTCTGAAGTTGTTCTCACTTCCAATGTCTTCCTGGAACTCAATGGGCCTGGTTTGTCGCCGCCTTCCCAAACTCCATTGTTGCTTTGAGGGTTTAGTGAGTAGCTGCTTTAATAGACAACTAGATGGGTATTTCGTCTCTAATGCCTACCTTCAATGGTTATTTCTCAGAGACAATCAAGCTGTGGAATTCAGCAGAATGACAGGACGCTGTGTTTGCAGCGTTCACAATATTAGTGCCGACATGTGGATATCATGCACACTTTGGGGTCGCTCAACTTTGCGTTTAATTATTACAGTGTGTGGGGCTTATAGAGTCTTTGCCCCCTCACAGAACGCTATATGAACAACTATACCACTTGTGTGTCCTATCTCCTCTGCCAAGGGAAACCCACCAATCAGTTGAACTCTCTGCGGTAAACTGAAAACCGCTGTCTTAGTAAGATACTGAGCGGTAAGCAGCTTGTATTTGTGTGTTGTGTCCGTTCAAGGGCAGCGGGCGGCGGGCAGAGCTTGGGGGTGCCTTGTGTACTATCACAGCCATCTAGCTCCAGGCCCACCATGTGTGCTATCAGGGGGCAGCTGGGAGAGCTTTGGCCCGGCCCCTTGTGCGCAGCGTGAAAACAGCCCAGGCCATCAAGCAGTGTGCTAGAGGAGTTTTTGTGGGAACCTTGAGGGCGGTGGAACTTGGTGGTGTGCAGATGTATCTGTCATCAGGGGCAGCCTTGTGGTTGCGGCTAATGGATACCCGAACACGAGTGGCCCGAATGCGTTCAGCTGGTTCATGTTCGGCGGGCTCTACGGAGCAGGCAACATCCACGTGGAAGACGGCGGAGCCTTGTCCATCATCAGCGGAATCTTCGCAGGTGCGTCGCATCCTAGGGCATGACCCACCATAAAGCAGCACGTGACATTATCAGCAAGCGCATCCCACGGAACTTTGCCGATGTGCGAGGTGCACTGGATGCTGTGAGGAAGCTTGCAGGAAGCTACCCTGCATGCAGCGATTACTACACCGAAGCCCAGACCAAGGTGTCGGCAAACGGCACCCTACAGCTCGGAGGGACGTATGGGGAGAAGCACAAGCAGCGCGCTGTGGGGGTCTACATCAATCGTCTCATCGACAACTACGGCGAGCTGGCTGTGAAGCCCTTTGAAGGTATCGCTGCTGGTGCATAGCCTTTCCTGCTCAGTATAGGACGTGACAGATATGTGGATCTCTCTCAGGGGGGGCGCCAGCTGGCGGAGGAGAGTGCGTGCTTTAGCTCTGCGATTTGTAGCTGATTGTGTACACTGGAGAGCCCAGTGGCAACCCGTACTTTGTTGCCGTGCGAGAAAAAGCACCGCTTGGTGTGCATTCATGATGCAATGTTTGCGTTCTGATGAGAGAGTCTTGGAAAGGAATATGATGGATGGTTGCCAGATGCTGTGGTATGCGTACCATTGCTGTCACAAAATTGTTGTCATGCAGTTGTTCTCATATGCAGACGTTTTGCTGGTTAATTTCTCGAAGGACGACCTGTTTTCTTCAAGTTAACCTGGCAAGATGGGACTTGCAGGGCAAAGCGCACAAACGACAACCGCATCAATTGCTTGCCAGCTCAAGATGTTGTAATGAAGAGTGTTTGGGAATTTAGAGTGTGCTGGGCATGATTTGGGGTGTTGATCGTAATGCGATAGGAATCAACGAGAATGGAGTCATCGTTGTTGGGGACCTCATCCACTACGGAGCCTTCTGGGGATTTACAGAAGGCTACTGCCAAGCTCGAGATCCTGACACAGGGGATGAGGAGTGGGGTTACATGAACCTGAATAACTTTGGGGAGATGCATTTTGATGAGGATGCTCGGCTCATGCTGCACCGTTGCGGCCAACTTGTCAACCATCAAACGGGGACCCTGGCGGGTGAGCACCCCATTCGAACCCATCCTGCCTTACGTCCATGCAGTCCCCAGCATGCTTCCATCAATTCCTGTTTGTACCCCTTCCCCTGCTCCCTTCCATGGAGCCGGTTTGCACCCTTTCCCCTGCTCCCTTTCATGGAGCCTGTTTGTACCCCTATCCGTGCTCCCTTCAATGCAGCCTTGAGTCCCTCAGACAAATTCTCCGGTCATTGTCGAAAATTGTTGCCAGCGGCTTCATGTTAACTCTGCGAGGCAGCTGTAATTGGCTGAGCAGATTGCAGGGTGCCCTTGGATCCCGCCACGCCTTTTAAACATCTTGAAGAGTGGGCGATGTGATGTGATGTGCGGGATGTGTTGAGCGGAGATATCGTAGCGCCTAATGCATTCGTGGGGAGGGGAGAGTGCTGGGAGACTCGTTACAAAGTGGCCCGAGGAGCCTACGTCAAGTATGATGCCTACAACGGCCAGGAGCACTCGAAATGTAATCTTTACCCTAACTTTTGGAACGCCGGACTTTTAGACGCCAGCGACACCCAATTTCACGAGGACGTAGTCAACGACGGAACTATCTATGCAACCAATGTCGTTTTCGTAGCTGGCAAAACAATTCACAATTCACTTAATGTTATCTTCAGGGCAAGCACTGTGGAGCACGTGATAAACTATGGCACATTTACATTCGACGGCGGCTCTTCTTACTTAATATTCTCTTTTGTCAACTTTGGAGCGGTTATAGTCAAGCCCACAGCCCAGGTAAACGTCGACACACAGCGTTGTAGCGTTGATATATGGAGTTGCAGTTCTCAATAAACTTGAGCTAAGCACACACACATTGTAAGCACCCTCTGTGTTGCTGGATGGTGCCAATATGCCGACGCAGTTGTGTGCATCCGCCTCTCTGCTGTGATTTCCTAGATCGTTGATCCGCTTTGCAGCCAGTTTTTGCTGAGTTTGGGCTTTCCTTTAAAACTGCCACGTCCAATGTTGATTGTCACGTGCGCGCTCCCCACAGGTCACATTAGCAGCAGGTGACAATTCTTTCGGACTTGGCGACCATTGTGGATATGAACAATTGCCTCCCTCCATTGGAACTCCTGGGTTCATAATGCAGGGAGTTGCATATTTTCTATGTGAGGGCACCTTCCATGGTGGATATTTCGAGAATTACGGAGGAAGTGTGGTAGTAGATGGGAATAGCAGCTGGTTTTCCGTCTGGAAGATGATCAACGAACCTAGTTCTGCAAGATTAAATATAAAGGCAAGTCTTCCTGGTGCACATTTGTTGTGCATTTCATACAATGTGCACTCCATGATGCACAAAGATTAGCTCGCCAATCGCAGCACCATGGCCCACCACTTCAGGTGCTTTTGAAGCAAGAGGAGGACTATCATTTATTCCCCAAGAATCAATGCAAAGAGGGCGCGGGGCAGATGCACTTCTTCTGGTTCTGCGGTCATGGGTAATATGGCAGTCCGGAGGGTCTCCTCATTCTTCCATGGTCGTGCATTAATGCAAAACGCTTGTATGCCCACATTTGAGTCCTTCCTGGCATCTCAGATACGGCGCTGCATACATCCTGATCCAAGAATGCTTGTGGTCGGGGAGCCCCCTCTAGAATTACGCGACTGTGAGCATCGCAGTCCTCTACAACTGCGGTTCAATTGTTTCTGGCAAATTCGCCAACATGAAGTTAACTAAGATCATGCAAAATAGTGGCACGATGGATGTTGAGGTGAGTCCGCCATGTTCACACCGTTCTTGCATCTCAACTTTTCATGCCTCTCTCTTCACCTCGATCCCCCCACCCCACCCTTCTACCTCAACTCCAACCCTTCACTCCCAGCCTCAATCCCTCACCTCAAACTCCCCCCTCCCCTGCTCCGCTTCAATTCCACTCTAGTTTTCCCCACTTCACCTTGTTGCACCACGCACACCCCCACATCCCCCAACTCCATCTCCCCTTCACCACCAAGGATCCCCACCATCACCTCCGCCACCCCCCCCCCCCACGAAATCCTCCACCCCTCATTTTATAGCCGTATTATTTATTTTGGTTACCTTGGACACTGTGGACAATATTATGTTAGTAGCCATTTGATGCAAATAATTCCACCTCCTCCGCCTCCACCCTCCACCTTTCTATCAGACCCTTTGAACACTTTTGTAAAATTGCCATTTAATGAATTATCTCCTCCTCCGCCTCCACCCCCTCCACCGCCACCTCCACCACCGACACCGTGGACACTATTATGTTAATAGCCGTTTAATGCAATTCCTCCTCCTCGTGGGGGCGCGCACTCCTCCACGTGGTCCCCCTGGAGACTCCCGGCCCGTTTTGGGTTGGGTGAGCTGAACGTGCGCATCAAGGGGTTGGACCCAGTCGGCGGGCTGGGGAATGCACGCGACCTATTCTTAGGTTTCCCCGGCGGCCCACGGTGCGATGCTGTGGGGCTGCTGTGTGCGCGGCCGGGGTTGACCGCCTGGTTGGCGGCTGGTCCACCGGTCCCTCGTCTCCCGCGAGGCTTCTTCACTCCACGCGGTTGGCGTGCTGTTGGGCCCTTCGGGGCGGGTGTTGATGAGATGAGGCCGCCCTCTTTCTAGCGTTTCTTTGAGGGCGGCGGGTGTTCGGGAGCATGGGCTGCTGGAACCCCTGTGGCTCAGAGTTCTGGCGGGTCTTTGTTTGTCCCCTTTTGCTTGGCCTCGTGTGTGCCGTGGCGGCGTTTGGCCGGTACGCCTAGGGGGGTTGTGGCGGTGGTTTGGAGGTGGGGATTTGGACCTGAGGGATTCTGTGGATGTTGCGGGGAGCGCCATGTTTTGGTGCGCGGACCGTAGGTTCATGATGGCACCTGCTGTTGTGTCGCTTGGCGGCGGCGGCTGCGGGGTTCTGTTGCTTTCGGACGGTCAGGAACTCGCCCTTGGAGGCGGGCCGTACGGCTGAACGGTGGGCGGCGGAATAGGCGGCGGCGGCGTGGCGGGCGACGTTGTGATCGACAGCGAGGAGTTTTTCGGCTGGTTGGGGCTGCCTGTCCGGGAGTTTTCCTGTGTGACCTTGGTGTTTGCACCACCAGCCCCTCGTCTCCCCGGGGCGTCTTCACCTCGTGCATTGCGCGATACCCTGCGGGGTGGGTGTTGATGAGAATCGGCCCGATTGGGTCGGCGAGCATTCGGGGGTGCAGGCTGAAGGAACGCTTCCATCACGGTATGACAGGTCACTGGCCCGCGCTGGACACCATTTCCTCCGCGGCGGGTTGTCGGTCTGGAGGATCTGGGAGGCACCCGGTGGCGATGCCTATCGGGGCATGGAGGGGTCCTTTTCCAGTTGGGGGTCATACCCATGCGATTACCAATGTGTTGGGGGTTGGGATTTCAGTCTGCGGAATGCTCGCTTCCGCCGGCAGGCTTGTGCGCTTTCAAAATCCCCTCCAGCTTTCGACTATGATGATGATGACGACGACTACTGGTAACGACGATGAGCCGCTCAGGGGCGGCAGCAATAGCAACGTGGTAACGGCGAGTACGATGAGAACGAGGTCACAGAGTGCCATGGCGAATAGTGGTGGCAATAGGTCGACGAGATCGACAACGTTTTGCGGGGCAGCCAGTGTTGGTGCCCGTACTAGGTCGACACGGTCGACATTAGCAGGTGGGGCCATCCCGAGCGGGGTGGCGGTTCCGAGCGCAGGTGGGGCGGCAGCTGGGGTGACTACGAGGTCAGCTAGCAGGGCGGCGAGCCTGCAGAGGAGTAGGCCTGGCCAACGCTGTGGTGGGCGACCGGCGGAGGCGGGTGCTGCTTCTAGGGTGCCTAGCGACGTGGGAGGCATGAGCGGACGGGCAGGTGGACGGACTGAGCAGACTGGGCGGCGCGCTCAGGGGGCGGCAGTCAGCGGCTCGTGTGGTGGAGTTGGGAGACCGGGGCAGGGTGCTCGGCGGCGGCGGACCGTGCGCTCGATGGAGAGCCTCACTCGGGAAGTGAGGGGTGCGGAGGAGGCGGGCATTGCATGGACTGGTTCGGGTCAGGCCGGAGGGCTGGCTCAGGAGGAGCGGCAGGAGCCCAGCCCGCAGCAGGATTGCTGGGGTCTCGGGGCGGGGGTGCTTGGGCGCCGTGTTCGGGTCCGATGGCCAGCGGAGGGTGCGAGCTTTGACGGGGTCGTCCACGCGTGGGTGCCAGGGGAGGGGCGGCATGTTGTGCGATACGACGATGGAGATGAGGTGAGTCACGACCTTTGTGAGGAACAGGTGGAGTGGCTTGCGGGAGAGAGTGGGCAGCGGGCGCAGGTGACTGCCGCTGCGGTGGGTGTCCCCGACGTGGTCGAGCCCGAAGTTGCTGCGGAGCAGGTGGTGCCCGTGGCGGAGGTCTCGCCGTCTGTGTGCAGGCCGGCTCCTCTGGATGTGTTGCAGTCCCCGCCAGTGCCCGAGGGGCTTGCGGATTTGCTTCGTACGCTGGGGGCGGTGCCCAGGGCGGGTTTGGATGCCGAGGCAGAGGTGGATGATGCAGAGCAGGTACACCGGATGGGTGTCGCTGATGTGTCGGGCACTCCCCGGCCCTCGCTTGGCATGGGGCGGCGGCTGTATGTTGGGCCGCTCTTCCGGCCAGTGGAGGAGGAGTGGTGCGGGCATTCCGTGTGTAGCATGCCGCCTACCGGTGTGGTGGCGGATGACGGTTCGACGGCCACTTTCTCTTGGGTCTTCTGTCCTCTGATCTTGGATGCGGTGGGCTGGAGCTCGGCGTTCCCCAATCTGCCAAGGAGTGATGAGTGGACCAGGCTTGTGGACAGGTTGGCACGTGTCTTCCGGGGGGCGGGGATCTCTTTGGAGGTGGTGGCGGATTTCATCCTCGAGGAGGCGATTCACCCGTTCCATTTCTCAGGTCGGCGGCAGGAGGAGCTGCTTGAGCTCGACCGGCAGGTGGGGCAGGAGGTCCAGCTGTTCGCGGCCAACATGGTGGCAGAGGCCCGGCAGGGTTTGCAGCCGCCTGGTAGGGTGCCTGGGGCAATGGGGAGTGTCGGGTACACCCGGCCACGTGGAGGCTAGTTGGTCGGACACCGGGTGCGCATTTGCTATCTTCACGGGCGGCGATCTCGAGTTGGCGTGGTCACGGAGTTCCACTCGGAGAATGGGCAGCACAGTGTGCACTTCGATGACAATGGGGAATGCGTGCCGATTCATCTTGCTAATTGCAGGCCGGACGTCGAGTACCTCTCGGAGGATGGGCAGTTGGTGTTATCGAGGCGGAGAGGCCGGGGTGCTAGCAGGCCGGCCAGCTCCCGGTCTCCGCGACCTGAGGTGGCTCCGCGCGGAGACGATCAGCCTCCCACGGTGGGGGAGGGGGATGCAGCCACGGTTGCAGAGGAGGTGAGGACGGCAGTTCCGGAGGCTTGTGATGGCCCTGTGGTCGAGGCGGAGGAGGCAGGGGGCGCCGGGCAGGTTGGTGGTGCCCAGTTGGAGGGTGGGCCCTCACCTGAGGCCTGTGCGGCTCCTATCCAGGGGGAAGATGAGGTGGAGGAGCATGCCTTGCTTAGTCCGTCGGCCTTGGAGGCCTTTTTGCGGGGGCAGGAGGCTGGCGGCTCTCACATGGTTCAGCGGGATGCTTTGGGGCGCGACCTCACTCTGCTTGAGCTGGAGGCGCTTGATAGAGGCCTGGAGAGGCCGGAGAGGATCGTCTCCCAGGGTGGTGTGGCCTTTCTTTCGGACGGGGGGGGGTGGCCCACCCTTCGGATTAGTGCAGGCGCCTTGATGACGCCTTCTTTGCGGGCGGTTTTCGACGCTGATCGGAGGAGAGGGGAGGGTGGTCCTCTTTCTTCGGTCCCGATTGTTCAGGCTTTGGTGGAGGAGTATGTTCAGGGTGCCGCGGGTGTGGGGGTTGCGGAGGCAGCAGCGGCGTTGCCGGCTGAGGTGGTGATGGCGGAGTATGCGGCGGCTGCGGGGGATGTGGAGGATCGGCCTGGTTATGTTCGTGGCATGCCGCAGCTGAGTGGTAGAGACTGCTCCGTATGCTTGGGGGAGTTTCGTGTTGGGCAGGCCTTTTCGATGTGGCCATGTGGGCACCTTACGCATCAGACTTGCGGGGCCAGGTGGTTGCTGGAGCGGGCTGCGTGCCCTTCATGTCGCGTGCGGCCGCCGACGCTTGTGAGGCTGGGACGACGTCGGCAGCCACAACGACAAACGCAGTCGCAAGGGCGGGAAGAGCAGCAGCAGCAACATGGGCGACAACAAAAACAAGTGCAACAGCAACGACAACAGCAGCAGCAGCAGGGGGGGCAGCAGCAGTGGCAGGAGGAGCAGTCACATGAGCAGCAGCAGCAGCAACGGCAAGGACGGCAAGAGCAGCAAGAGCAGCAGCGGCAGCAACGAGAGCAGCACCAGCAACAACAACAACGGCAACAACAACAGCAGCCGAGCGAGCATTGGGGACAGCAACTGCAGGGAGGGGGGCTTCGTCAGCAGGGGCAGCGGGTGGGGCGGGCGTTGCCGCAGCGAGTGACCAGGAGCGGAGTTTTACCAGTCCAGAGGCATGTGCGGCGGACGGCGGCGGACCGTGCTCATGACCCACCGCCAGGGGATGATGAGCCCGCCTACAGATGCCTCGTGTGCTCGGCGCGGACGGGGGCGCATCCTGTGGCGATGGCTCGGAACCTGAGGGGGGCGCATCAGCCGGTAGATTACCAGGGTTTGGATCTCACGGCCTTTGGGTGTGCGGCGTGCCCCACATGTGAGGTTGCGTATGTCAGTGGGGCTGAGCTGACCGCCCATCATAGCACTTGTGCGCGCAGGAGGCAGGAGGCAGGGGCTGAAGCGGGAGCTGGTGGGGCTCAGCGGCGGGAGCGGCCGGTGGACCCGGTGATCCCTGAGGCGTCGTGGGAGTGGCTTCGGGGCCTCCCGCTCTCGGAGGTCTTTGCGTGCCCCTTTTCCTCTGCTCGGCATGTCCCGAAGCGGGCTAGGGATGAGTTTGCGGGGGTGATGCGGTTGATTTTGCGGAGCCTCGATGGCGACAGTGAGGACTTTTGGCGGTTGCTGGGTGTGGCGCCGCGGATGCTGTTGGTGCCACCGCCGGGGGCCAGAAAGAAGTCCATTCCTGCGGAGCTGGTGCGGGGAAGGGTTGCCAAGATGGTAGCAGGGGAGTGGGAGGCTCTTTCTAGTGAGGCGGTCCCGTCGGCACCGGTATGGCCGGCTCGTGCTTCTGAGGAGCGGGTTATGAGCGATGTCATTAGCCTCGTGAAGGAGGGCCAGCTGGGGAAGGTGATTCGGCGGCTTGATCCTGGGGTCCTTGCCCCACTGACACCCGAGACCATCGAAGTCTTGCGGGTGTTGCACCCAGTTGGGGATGGGCTGCCGGCGAGCGTTCAGGCAGCCCCTTTGGTCCTTGAGGAGACGGCGGTGGAGGCGGAGTGCCGGAGGATGCCGGTGGCTTCAGGGCCTGGGTGCTCTCAGTTGCGGTTTGAGCACCTTGACGCCGTCTTCGGTGCTGGAGATGGGGTGTTGTCATTCAGCATGCCTGTGAACAGATTGTGTCCAACAGGATTCCAGCAGAAGTCCAGCCGTGGATTATGGGGGCGCGATTGGTGGCTCTCCTTAAGCCGGGGGGTGGAGTGCGCCCGATTGCTTGCGGCGAGGTGCTTAGGAGGCTGGCTGGGAAGGTGGTTTGCAAGCGGATGAAGACCCGCTTTGCGGCACATTTTGGGGCACCTCTGGAGGCGGGCGCGGCTTCGTCGGCGGCCCAGGTGGGGGTCGGAGTGCATGGAGGTGCAGAGGTGTGCGTTCACTCGGTGCAGGCACTGCTGGGGGCTTTCCCCATGTGGTGTACCCTCCAACTGGACTGCAAGAACGCCTTCAACACGGTGCATAGGCGAGCGATTCATCGGGCAGTGTACGAGGACTTCCCGGAGCTGTTGGGGCGGACGGAGAGCTGTTTCCGCCATGAGCCTTGGCTTGGCTGGCGGGGGGCGGATGGACGATTCGAGTGGATTCGCTCGGCGGAGGGCACTCAGCAGGGGGACCCGCTCGGTCCGTTCTTCATGGCGGCACCTTTGCAGCCAGTGCTTCGGGAGGTATTGCGGGCACACCCGGAGGTATACATCATTGCCTACTTAGATGACATTCACATTTTGGGGGAGCCGGAGCGGGTGCGGGAGGCGTATGACGCGGCCGTGCCGTTGCTTGCAGATATCGGACCGGAGTTGAATGTGGGGAAGAGTGCAGTCTTCAGCCCGTCAAGAGCGTGTGAGGCCTTCCAGGATGTGGTGGACGCCGGCGGTGAGCCGATGCCCGGGGCTGTGATGCCTCTCCAGGGTATCCGGGTGCTGGGGATTCCTGTGGGCTCGGAGACCTGGGTTGCGGACCAGTGTCTCGTGATGGCTAGCACGGCAGGGGCCATCCTTCCGAAGTTGGCAAGATTGAATGATCCCCAGGTCCAGTTGCTCCTCCTTCGGTATTGTGCCCACCCTCGCTTCATGCACTTGGTGCGGGGGGTGCAGCCACATCTGTTGATGAGGGGGGGCCTTGAGCATGATACGAGCATTCAGCGGTGCTTGCAGGAGGTGGCGGGCAGCCCCTACCCCCTTGGTGAGGAGGCGGTGGCTTTGAGTCAGTTGCCGACCCGGTGGGGGGGGTTGGGCTTGACTTCGGCTCAGCGGCTAGCGCCGGCGGGGTGGCTGGGCTCTTGGGCGCACGTGTGGAAGCGTATTGTGGTGATGTTCCCGGCGGTCAGGGGGTTGCTGCCGCACCTTGGGGCGCCGGAGGGGACAGATGCAGGTGGACACCCCCTCGTGGCGAGCTTGGTCTCCGCGATGGGGGCTGTGCGCGGTGCGAGGGAGACGGTGCTGGCGGCGAGGGCGAGGGGGCATGTGCTGCCGGAGGCGCTCAAGGTCCCGGAGGAAGCGCCAAGATGGGAGAGTTTCGGCGACACTCGGCCGGCGAGTCAGAAGGAGCTAACAATTTGTCAACATGGTTCCGACTGGCTTCGCTTGTTTGATGCGGCCAATTCTTCCGTCCGAGCGCGGCTGCTTAGCCTTTCTCGGGATGGGGCCACGTGGCACTTGAATGCCTTGCCCATGGAGGGGGGCTTCCGCCTTAAGCCCATCGCCTCGGTGGTCTCCTTGTGTCTCCAGCTTGGTGTCACCCTCCCACTTATCCGGGAGGTCTCCGCCGTTGGGACTGGGCGGTGCAGATGTGGTGGGGTGGTGGATGAATTTGGATACCACTACCTTGCGTGCAACCGTATGGGCATGTTTACATATCGTCACGACGCGGTGCAGGACGTGCTTGTTGAGATGTTGCGCAAGGTGTTTGACCCCGCCTCCGTGAAGAAGACGCATGCATACCACCACAGTTATTCGCCGAGGTGGAGGCCGGACATCACGGTCCTCAACTACGATGGGCGTGGACGGCATCTCATCATCGACGTCGTTGTGGGGTTCCCTTGTGCCCCCTCTCACGTGGGGGGGACATCACAGACACCGTTGCATACGGCGGCGGTGGAGGAGCGGCGGAAGGTGGCTCTCTACGGGGATATCACCCCACATCGATTGGTGCCATTTGCGGTGGAGGCCTTGGTGAGCAGGCGAAGAAGTTCCTTGAGGAGTGCGCGGGTGGAAGGTTGGACCGGCTTGGGCCGGAACTCATCTCGGCTACGTGGTCTACTCCGACTTTTAAGTCATATTGGGGGCAGAAGATCATGGTGGCGCTGCACGGGACTCAGGCCTTTGGATTGCACAGCAGGGCTCTTGCGGACTTTCCGCAGTGAGTGCTGTGTGGAGGGGCTTTGATCTTTGTTTTGCAGGTGGAGAAGCATTGCAACTTTTGAAGATGGGAGATGGCTTGAAGAGATTTTGTTCGCATGAAGAAGAGAAGAGTCAAGATAGAATGAAACAGATTGAGACAGAATGAGACGCATTCATGTTGTTCTAGATGGGACATTCCGAGAATTGTTCAAGTTGCTCTTGTTAGGACTTGGTTAGCTTGGGTTTCTCTTTGTTAGAGGTGTTTTCTGTTGAACATTTTAGTCAGGGTGATTCTTTGGACTTTCTATCAGACCCTTTGAACACTTTTTGTGAAATTGCCATTTAATGGATTTCTCGCCTCCTTTTCCACTTTAGTTGGATTCATTTGTTTCATCGTAGATTGGTAGGGAAGTAGATTGAATGGGGTTTCCGTTGTTTGTTAGGTGTTCTCCGTTGTTAATTAGGAGTTTTTCGATGGACAGTATTTTGGTCACCTTGGACACTGTGGACAATTTTATATTATAATTACCGTTTAATGTATTATTCCTCCTCCACTGCCCCCTCCAGCACCTCCGTTGCTTCCTCCACCCCCGCCCTCGCCCATCCCGCCTTCTCGCCCCCTGCATCAAGCTCCTCGCCTCTTTCCTCACCGCAGCATTCTCCTTGCTTCGAGAGACATCGCCTTGGTTCCCTCATCAATCAATGCCCACTGCCCTCCAGTGGCTATGGAACTCGTACCCAACACGGCGCTTGCATTGTCACTGCATGAGCTTACATGTGGGGCGGAGATGATGCACAGGCGGCCTCGCTTGAGCACTCGGGCGTGCTCATAAACACTGGTGAAATGGTGCTGAGTGCTGCTCAACATTCGAGTCACAGCAACATCACTAACATGGGCAATCTTACGCTAAATGGTACTCAACATTCAAGTCACAGCAACATCACTAACATGGGCAATCTTACGCTATCCTCGCCGGGCATGTTCACGTCTTCTGGCTCCGTGACCAACCTTGGCAACTTGGTAGGTACCGGGATAAGGCGACGCCCGCCCACTGCAACCTCGGTGACCTATGCATGTAGTTCTGTTGTCCTGCTTTTTTGCACCATGTGGCCAAATTTGCCGGGGATGGTATATGGATAACACGTGGTGTGGTCCTGTGCTAAGGGTGAACATTCCCCGTGGGAGGCACAACCGCGTTGGATGGAGGGGAAGACGCGGTGCTGACTTCTCTGTATGCTTTGTTGTGATTGGTGGGGAGATTTCAGACCATATCCATTAAACAATCCGCGTTCTTCGAAAATACAGTGGTCAACACGGGGAACATATATGTGCTCGAGGTAAACGGCTAAACGCCACATGAGTCGCCTGGATTGTGTAGTTCCTCTTTGCTGGAATGAACACGGACAAAGGGTTGATCGGTGATGGGAACCGCAGATGATCTTGGCCACTTATTATCCAGGATCGCTCCACGATGGGTAGGCATTGCCCACTCAAGCTAGATGTTCAGAAGGTTGTACTCAGAACAATGACATCACTACAAGCTGTTCCACTCCACTCCACTTCGAAGTCCACTTAACTCCACTTCGCGCCAGGCAGAGTTGGCTTCCAGTGACACACAACTCTTCACGAAGAGCCTTTGGATAGCCCATCCAGAGGCCATTGAAGGGGGCTGACCTGGCGCGATGAGCTACTAGGACGGTGTCATGTCACGAGAGTCGGTCTGTCGGTCTGTTGATGAGGTGAGCTGGTAGGGCAATGCCAGACGTCTTGGGAGCTGAACTGGTGAGGTGAGGTGGCAGGGTGACGCCATGTGCCACGGGATGTTTTCTTCAAAAGGAGGCTCCGTGCGTGTCGCCAGCCCAGCTCAGCTTGGCCTAATGTCTCGCCACTCCCACTATGTGCCTGGCTATCTGGGCGGAGGGTACGAGGAGTTCCATCAGCCACAAATCAAGGCCAACATTGACAATGACATCGCGCACAGCAGAGATGTGATGCCACAGGTGAGAGTCATATCCGTGTTGCATCTTCCGGTGTTCTGCTCTATCCGAGCCTTGCTTCTACAGCCGTGTGCGGCAAGCCAGCAACGGCCTTGAGTCGTTCCATTTGAACCTCGGTGACAGCCGCAGTGCGTGATTCCAGGTGAACGAAGATAAGACGTGTATCGCCGGCAAGACACCACCTGATAGCGACGCAGAGCCTGCTGGAGTATATCTGGAAGACACCCGCATCATCGGAGCTGGTCGCCTGCTGATCACTAGCCCCATGAAGGTGACCCTGGTGTGATTGCCTAGATTGCATGTCTCATGTAACGTTGGGATGTGAGGAGGATATCGATGCTGACAGGGACCCACGGGTGGTTGGGTGCAGCTCAAAGGCACTGTCGCCCGAGAGGGGGGTGTCTCACACGTGATGATGGACCAGCTCACCGCTATGGTTGGCGGTGCGCTCGCCCCATGGACCCTTCTCAGAACGCGGGGGAATGTTGTACCTGCCTAGCAAGCGCCTGCCGGGAAGCGTTGATGCGATGAAGAATGATGATCTGCACGACGTGGAGTTTACACGCCTCCAATCCGAGGACTCGTGTTATAACTCGACTCGACTACATCAGTCCATGCGCACAAGTGCATTTGAACGAATAGAAAATACCATCATTGTGGGATGAAATGAATGTAGGCCGTTGGGAAGGAAGTGATAAATGTGGGCCGTTCATGGTGGGATGTGATGAACACTGGCCGTTGACGATGGGATGTGGTGAATGCGGACCGTTGATGGTAGAACGTGGTGAATGCAAGCCATCGATAAAGGGAACTGGAGCATTCGGGCGGTTGATAATGAGAGTTGGAATGTGGCCTTGGATACTGCGATATGTTGAATGTGGGCCATTGATAATGGGATTTTGGTGAATGCGGGCCGTTGTTGTGGGATGTAATGAATGCATGGTGTTGATGGAGGAACGTGCTCAATGCGGGTTGTCGATGGTGTAATGTGGTCGACGCGGGCCGTTGATGGTGAGATATGGTGAATGCAGGCCGATGATAGAGAAAGAAAGTGGATCTGGGCCGTTGATCGGGGAACGTGGTGAATGCATGCCGTTGAGAAAATGATTTATTTGTTGAATGTGGTCCGGCAATGGTGGGATAATTGTGGTAAATGAGGGTTGTCAAATGTGGTGCATTCCGGATCCTTGAATGAGAGATGTGGTGTGTTCGAGCCATTGATGGGGCATGTGTTTTATTCGGGTCGTTCATGGAGGGATTTGCCGTATGCGATCCGTTGTCTGTGAAACGGCGGCTGACAGAGTGAGCGTTGCTGCACACTGCATGACTTACAAAGCCGATATGTGTGTCACGGTAGTCGATGAGTGAATCAAAGCCTGATCACATGTATTACATTTTGTCCAGGTGGCAATCTGGTCATCGAACAAGGAACGCAAATGCTTCTTGGTGTGAACAGCACTCTCGCTGGTGATGGCATGTTGGTCATTCGTGGTGACATCATCCTCGATGCGCATGTCGACATTACAATCAAGAAGAAAAATCTGATTGTATGTGAGACAGGAAGACTGATAGTCAACGGCCAACTGACCGTTGGCGAGGGCTCCAGTGTCAATATTTGCGGTGGGCGCTACGAAGGGAACGGAACCATCATTGGCAAGTTGGCAGAGTGCAAAGACCATACGCCTTGCTCACGTTCATAGTGCCAAAATTAAGAGCATGGCATTATGCCTGTCGGAGGTGTGTGATCTGTATGATGCCTTCATCTAAATGTAATTATTGTGGAAGACCCAAGTTTTATACCATCAACTTAATTACTTTCAAATTCTCAAACCATAGTTTTCCAAACCACGTGCTTGTTAACGCTCGAGCGCCGGCATCCGACTGCCGAGTTCTTTAAACAAACAATTCGTCATTTTTGAATCTCGTGCGTCGTCTAAAAATCGTGATTTTGGCCGATTGTACATCGTCTGAAAATGACGGCCACGTCATCACGAATTTGCCACATAGGCGACACGGAAAGGCAATACGTACGTATTATGATAGAGTGACATGTTGTTTAGTAGGATTACGAAATGATATTGCATTTCGGCGAGAGTCGTAAGGCTTACCGTCGTATTTTGGTTCACGTGCGATCATGCAGTGTACAAATCTAGACGAAGCTGTCAGGATTCTAACCTGAGCTGTCATAGGATGTTCAGACTGCAGCTCCAAGGGGAATTTTATTGGAGTTTTATGATAAAAAAGTTATATATTGTTTAGTAGTATTACGGACGGATATGGTATTTCGGCGGCGATTTCCGTCGTCGTACTTTACATCGGCACGCGCGATCATCAAATGTGCATGTACGTGTGCATTGACTTGTGGCTATAGCACGGTGCATTCGCATGTTCAAGGCATAATACACACAGTAGCATTTATCTATTACAAAAAATATGTCTGCAAAGTCTTCTAGGCAAGAGATCTCGAATCAGTTTGCAGCGCTAAGGCTATACCTAAACATCCTGCTTATTAGAAGCTAAGTAGTAAGATTAAAAGCATTCAAACATTGCAATTGCATTGCAATTCAAGTAGGGAGTCCATATCCATATCCGCGTCGAACAGATATTGGTAAAGTAGTCGTCCGGAATCTTCAGAATCCGTTCTGTAAGGAACTTGCGCGTTACATAATGTCGAGCAGGGTGCTGATCTGGATTCAACAATTTGAAGTAAAATTTTCCCCTCGTGTTGCGAATAAAACGCCACTGCGCGAACGAGGGATCAAACCTCGTGAGGAAGTATTCATCAAGGTCCACTTCCCGACGGTAAAGAAACAAAGTTTCCTTCTGGCACACTTCACAAAGGTCAATGTCCAGATACATGCGGTCACCGATAAACTTTGCATCTTCGATTAATTGGGCCACATTACATCCGGGATACAAACGAAATAAATCCATTTGATATTGCCATCAAGTTATAACAGGCTAGAGGTGCGTCGCTGAAGTGTGAAGCTGAAAAATGATTAGAATTGTGATGATTTTGCCTTTTATACTCCTGTGTCGAGGTGGTAGCAGGCTGGACCGAGTATGTTTCGGCCAATCAACGAGGTCTATCGTGTGATGCGAGATCAGTCGAACTCAAAGTCCGTGTTAATTCGCATAGCAATCGCAACGAATGCAGAAGGGGTCGATCGGATCATCTCGTTGATATACTAGAGCCCACACGATGTCGACCGGAATAACGATGGTTCGAGGGGTAACCCAATTTTGATCTTCGCGATCGGGATATTTTTCGGGCTCTATTAGCTGAAAAAATAGGTATGAACGCGTCCGGCGCATGTAGCGCCACGCTGCCAGGATCATGTCTTGCCTAGCGGCATCGCCAAAGGGTTTATTTTTGCTTGTTAATAGCGTCCACTGGTCAACATCGCATTTGTCACACGGCATGTGCACCATTTGGTGACGATGGATGGCATCATGGTCACGACTGGACCAGTCGCCAAAGATACCGAAGCGCAATAATGAGGGCATTTTGATATATCAGTACTAGAGGTGCGTCGCTGAAGTGTGAAGCTAAAAAATGATTAGAATTGTGATTATTTGGGCTTTTGTATTCCTGTGTCGAGGTGGTAGCAGGCTGGACTGAGTATGTTTCGGCCAATCAACGAGGTCTATCGTGTAATGCGAGATCGAGCGACACATTGACGTGCGCATAATTAGGTAATGGCTAGTACAAACGAGATAGGTTGGCGTGGATACTGATGGCTAAATAGCGTCCACTAGTCAACATCGCATCTGTGACATGGCATGTGCACCATTTGGTGACGATGGATGGCATTATGGTCAAGACTGGACCGGTCGCCAAGGATACCGAAGCGCGATGATGAGAGCATGTTGATATACTAGTACAAGAGGTGCGTCGCTGATGTGTGAACAAGAGGGGAAATGCCTGGAACGGTTACGGTTTGGGCTTTTATACCCCTGTGCCGAGGTGGTAGCAGACTGTACCGAGTATGTTTCGGCAAATCGACGACCTCTATTGTGGGATGCAAGATTAGTCGGGCGAGCAACACATTAGCAGGGCATGGTCGACTCCGCGAAAGAGCGCATCGCTAACCCGCAGGAATTTTGGTCTATGGAGGAAGAGGTGATGACCAAGCAAGAAACGGATGATCTGAAGAAGCAGGCCAGACAGGCTCAGAGAAATGCTGAGAAGGCCAGGGAGGCTCAGGAGAAGGCTGCGAAGAAAAATGCGGAGAAGGGTAAGAAGGGTGAAAACGAGCCTGGCGCGTCAGGGAAGCGAAAGCTTGCGGAGCAGGCCAATGTTGGTGCGTCCGAGGCTGGTGCCGAGCCGGTCGAGGAAGGGTCGAGAAAGAAGGCCAAACACGGCAAGGAGGAGGCCGAGGGGCCTGGCAGAATCGCGGCGAAGGATGCTACGCCAAAGAAGCGAAGCCAAGATAACCAGTCTGCGGAGCCTGAATCCGCGAAACGCCTGACTCGTGCTACCAAGGGCAAGCAGCCCCTACAAATTCTTGACGCTGGAGACATGTGACTCGATCAGAAGGCGAAGCGTCACAGCAGGCGAAGCGTCACCGCTCCTAGGCGATGGTGGCTGATTCAGCCACGTGAAGCCACCTAAATGAGAAATAATGTACGTGCATATCATCTTGATTTGGTTAACAAAACAGCTCGCCGGCTAATCTATGTAAGCATATGATATTAGAAATGTAACCTTTTTCGTTTGTGTATTTCATATTGGAATAACCTTTGTGCATGTCAATGTGTTGCTCGCCCGACTAATCTTGCATCCCACAATAGAGGTCGTCGATTTGCCGAAACATATTCGGTACAGTCTGCTACCACCTCGGCACAGGTTCAGTCTTAACCATGATGCCATCCATCGTCACCAAAGGGTGCACATGTCATGTCACAGATGCAATGTTGACTAGTGGACGCTATTTAGCCATCAGTATCCACGCCAACCTATCTCGTTTGTACTAGCCATTACCTAATTATGTGCACGCCAATGTGTCGCTCGATCTCACACGTACACGATAGACCTCGTTGATTGGCCGAAACATACTCAGTCCAGCCTGCTACCACCTCGACACAGGAATACAAAAGCCCAAATCATCACAATTCTAATCATTTTTTAGCGTCACACTTCAGCGACGCACCTCTAGTACTGATATATCAAAATGCCCTCATTATTGCGCTTCGGTATCTTTGGCGACCGGTCCAGTCGTGACCATGATGCCATCCATCGTCACCAAATGGTGCACATGCCGTGTGACAAATGCGATGTTGACCAGTGGACGCTGTTAACAAGCAAAAATAAACCCTTTGGAGATGCCGCTAGGCAAGACATGATCCTGGCAATGTGGCGCTACATGCGCCGGACGCGTTCATACCTATTTTTTCAGCTAATAGAGCCCGAAAAATATCCCGATCGCGAAGATCAAAATTGGGTTACCCCTCGAACCATCGTTATTCCGGTCGACATCGTGTGGGCTCTAGTATATCAACGAGATGATCCGATCGACCCCTTCTGCATTCATTGCGATTGCTATGCGAATTAACACGGACTTTGAGTTCGACTGATCTCGCATCACACGATAGACCTCGTTGATTGGCCGAAACATACTCAGTCCAGCCTGCTACCACCTCGACACAGGAGTATAAAAGGCAAAATCATCACAATTGAAATCATTTTTCAGCTTCACACTTCAGCGACGCACATCTTCCTAGCCTACTTCGAAGTCGATTGCAATATGCAAGCAATGGATTATGCTCAGACCTATCCCGGATGTGATGTAGATCAATTACTGGAAGATGCGAAACTTATCGGTGACCGTATGTATCTAGACCTTGATTTTTGCGAAGTGTGCGAGGAACAGACCATGGTTCTTAGCCGTCAGGAAGTGTTTCTTGATGAGTACTTTCTCACGCGGTTTGATCCCTCGTACGCGGAGTGGCGTCTCATTCGCAAAACGAGGGAGAACTTTTACTGCAAATTGCTGAATGCAGAACAGTATGCTGCTCGACATTATGTGACGGGCAAGTTCCTTACGGAACGGATTATGGTGGTTGACAAGGAATGGTTCAGTGCGCTCCTGTTCGACTCGATGTTAGAAATGGAGAACGTCGAATGGGTTAAATGCTATAGCCATGTTTGAATGCTTTTAATCTTACTACTTAGCTTCTGATAAGCAGGATGTCTAGGTATAGCCTTAGCGCTGCAAACTGATTCGAGATCTCTTGCCTAGAAGACTTTGCAGACATATTGTTTTGTAATAGATAAATGCTACTGTGTGTATTATGCCTTGAACATGCGAATGCACCGTGCTATAGCCACAAGTCAATGCACACGTACATGCTTCTTAGAGTGAGATACTTTGAGTTCGACTGATCGCGCATCACACGATAGACCTCGTTGATTGGCCGAAACATACTCAGTCCAGCCTGCTACCACCTCGACACAGGAGTATAAAAGGCAAAATCATCACAATTGAAATCATTTTTCAGCTTCACACTTCAGCGACGCACCTCTAGCCTGTTATACCTTGATCAGTATGAGTATGTATCCATTTGAAATGGATTTATACCGTTTGTATCCCGGATGTAATGAGGCGCAGTTAATAGCAGATGCGGAGTTTATTGGTAACCGCATGTATCTGGACTTTGACCCTTGCGAGGTGTGCGAGAAGAAAACTTTGTTTCTTTACCGTCGGGAAGTGGACTTTGATGAATACTTCCTTACGAGGTTTGATCCCTCGTTTGCGCAGTGGCGATTCATACGCAACACGAGGGGAAATTATTACTTCAGCTTGTTGAATCCAGGACAGCATCCTGCTCGACATTATGTAACGCGCGAGTTCCTTACAGAACGGATTCTGACGATTTCCAACGACGACTTCGACCAATATCTGCTCGACGCGGACACGGATTTGGACTCCCTACATGAATTTCAATGCAATTGCATTTTTTGAATGCTTTTAATCTTACTACTTAGCTTCTGATAAGCAGGATGTCTAGGTATAGCCTTAGCGCTGCAAACTGATTCGAGATCTCTTGCCTAGAAGACTTTGCAGACATATTGTTTTGTAATAGATAAATGCTACTGTGTGTATTATGCCTTGAACATGCGAATGCACCGTGCTGTAGCCACAAGTCAATGCACACGTACATGCACATTTGATGATCGCGCGTGCCGATGTAAAGTACGGCGACGGAAATCGCCGCCGAAATACCATATCCGTCCGTAATACTACTAAACAATATATAACTTTTTTATCATAAAACTCTAATAAAATTCCCCTTGGAGCTGCAGTCTGATCAGGATGAACATCCTCGATGATAGCTCAGGTTAGAATCCTGACAGCTTCGTCTAGATTTGTACACTCCCTACAAATTTAGGAATCGTAGGTAGGGCCATGTTTGCCTTGTATCTACCTTGTGTCTGGATGGCCAAAAACCACGACCAGACATGGCCATGTTTAGTCAGTTTTTCCGCGGCGCAACACAACCCAAGTAGGGCCATGTTTGGTCGTGGTTTTTGGCCTTACTTACCCCTTACTTACCTTGTACCTACCCAATGTCTAACGCACCATACGTACGCCCGTGAATGCATGAATCACTTAGACATTGGGTAGATACAAGGTAAGTATGGCCATGTCTATACATAAACAAGGGTAAGTAGGGCCCTACCTATCATGTATCTATACTCAAGTACTGGGTAAGTATGGCCATGTTTATACATAAACAAGGGTAAGTAGGGCCCTACCTATCATGTATCAGTACTCAAGTACAGGTTAAGTATGGCCATGTTTATACATAAACAAGGGTGAGTAGGGCCCTACCTATCATGTATCTATACTCAAGTACAGGGTAAGTATGGCAATGTTTATACATAAGCAAGGGTAAGTGGGGCCCTACCTATCATGTATGCGTACTAAAGTACGCGGGGTAGAGGTAATAAATTTATGTCTATACATAAACAAGGGTAATTAGGGCCCTACCTATCATGTATCTATACTCAAGTACAGGGTAAGTATGGCCATGTTTATACATAAACAAGGGTAAGTAGGGCCCTACCTATCATGTATCCATGCTCAAGTACAGGGTAAGTATGGCAATGTTTGAATGATTTTTCAATTAAAAATATTTACTGAAAGTGTACATTTTTCTATTTTCTGCTCCTCTTGTTCCCTTTCACTGCAGGACTGTCTACATTTCTCTTATTTTTGCCTTTTTCAGAAGGAGAAGGAGCCTCTTCCTTCTCGTCCTCGTCCTCGTCCTCCTCTTCATCCCCCTTTTCGGGCGCATCATCATCCGCCGTGTCGGGCGGGGGTACATAGTCCCCATCCTCCTCGGAATCGTCCTCGTCCTCCGCGGAGGTTCCCGCCGGTTTAGGCACTTTCAGCCCGTCGGGCTTCCCGGAGTGGTAGTACAACAACTCCTTTCCGTCGTCGTACCTTTGTGTTGCGTGCTCCCATGGCACGCAACACAAGAGGCTCCCCGTAGCGAACCTCCCCTTGAGGAAGTCATCGAGGTGCCTCTTGAACTCTGCCTTCTCAGGCACTTTTTCCTCCACCTTTCCGAACAGGTAGAGTAGTGCCTTTTTGACCCGGTCCTGGTGGACCGGGTCGTACAGAGTCCAATGGAACTCCGTGATCTGCAAGCACACGCGTAAGTTAGTTCGAAGTGTAAACATGTCCGAATATGGCCACGTTTAAGCGGTTTCGTAGGAAAAACATTGCAGGTAGGGCCATGTTCGGGCCTTACCTTGATGCACAGCTGGTCGCGTGGGAGCCCCGCCACCTGGTGCCCAAAGTGCTATGCCGGCTTCTTGGGCACCGTCTCCACCACCACCCTGCAGAGCAGGGGGGTGTGGACCTGCGGGGTGAGGTCGTCCTTGTACCAAGAGGTGGGAACATCGGGTGTCCCCGCCTTCCACCTCTTCTCCTCATCCTCCACCTCGTGGTCCTCGCTAGCCATGAGCAAGGCGTGGTCGCCGACCTTGAGGCGGCCGTGCTCAAGCTCGGCCGCCCGCTTTCGGGCTTCGGCCACCTTGAGCCCTTGGCGCTTGGGCGCCATGGGCTCCTTGCCCTTGCCCGCCATGGCCTCCTTGCCCTTGGGCCCGGCCTTCTCCTTGCCCTTGGGCTCGGCCTTCTCCTTGCCCTTGGGCTCGGCCTTCCCCTTGCCCCTGGCCTCCTCCTCCTCCTCCTCCTCCTCCTCCTCCTTGGCGTCGATAAGATCCCGCAGGATTGCCTTCCGATCCTCTGCTGCCACGACCAACACTAAGTTAGTTTCAATCATGGCCATGTTTGCATAGGTAGTGTGTAAACATGGCCTTACTTGTATAGTACTTCTGTACTAAACGGTGCGAACAGGGCCTTACTTGCACATAAGAAACGAAGAACTTATCACAAAACTTATTTCAAGCAAAGAACGCACCTTCCGTTGGGACGTCGCCGTTCTGGGTCAAACCCGCAGCCTCCACCCCGGCCTTGATCTCGGCCGTTTTGGGTTGGCCTTTCTTTTGGGAAAACACCTCCACGTTGGCGGTGGTGTATGCATGCCCGGGTATGTTGCATACCCAGACATGCACCTCCCCCGCCTCGAGGCGCCACCTCCCCCACTTGTGACGGCGCCTCAAATTTTGCATCAAGGTGGACAACTTCATATGCTGGTTGTCCCCACTTGAGCCCAACGTGGCGGTGAGGGGCATTAGTTCCGCCATTCGACGGCGGAACCTATCCCTAGCCAGGGTCTGTTTATCCAGACCCTGGAAGGGATTTACGTGCCCCTTCACCACCATATCGTCTGTGAAATCAAACACAAACACCCCACACGTTAGCATCTGAACTTCCTGCGACAGGACAACATAAAACACAAGCAGGACACTACCCAAACATTGCCCTATTTACGCAGTGTACACCTACAACTGGCAGGTGGGCGAACAGGGCTGTGTTCGTGCAATGTTCTAACACCCTAGCAAGTGTTTTTCAAGCAGGATTTCGGCTGGGTTACTCACGGAAGACGTCTCTCCTGTGTTGCGCCGCCTCCTTCCCCTCCTTTTTTGCGCTTTCTGAAGATTTTTAACTGAATCCCCTGTGGACTTCACCTTGGCCATCGCAAGGGCGAAGCGGTCAAGCCCACTCCCCTTCTTGCTTTCGGCCCCCGGATCCTCCTCCTCCTCCTCCTCCTCCTCCTCCTCGTCCTCGTCCGTGTCCTCGGAGCCACCGCTCTCGGAGTCGGACGCATTTAAAAGCGCATACTTGCGCTTGTATTGCCGGTACTTTTCCTTGTCCGCGAGCTTGCCCATTTTCGCGCGGGCAAATTTAAATTGGTCGTAGGATAACATGCCGCTCGGCATTTTTCAAATCACTTACGTTTCTAGGGAGGGAGGTGGTGCTTCGCAGGCAGCAGTAAATTTTAGCCTTAAAACGGTATCGCTCGCTTTAATAAACCGTTTTGACTACTTCCTGCAAGGTAAAGCACCACCTCCCTCCCTCGTATCCGTTCCACGCAGTACGCCGCCTGCGTTTCCGTGGATCGATGAGAAGGGGAAGGGAAGCGGGATTCGCGGTCACTCGAGGTCAACGCATTTCGGATTCGCATCGGACGCCCCAATTTGAAATTACTTTGGCACTTTCGATCGCCAGGCGTTGGATTCGTCGATCAGTCGGATTCGAATCGCGCCGCGCGCATGACCATGCCCCAGGGCAACGCAAGTTTTCGTCGTCTTCTAGTTTTGTTTTTTGTTCTCGCAAGTTGAAGTTCCACATAATAAAGGCCTTTTTTCCAAAGGCCTTTACAACCTTTCAACAAACCGTTTTCACCATTGTAGTCTGCGCCCAAGCCCCCTTCTTTTGAGCTCAACTTTGTTTTTCACCAAAATGACCGATTTTTTTGGCACGCCCGCCTGCACCCTAAGGTATGGTCTAGACATGACCATGTTTGGGTCGTTTCCCCATTGGGTTTTGCATTTGGGGCATTGATTTGGGCTATGTGCGCCGCGGAAGATGTCTACCTTGTGTTCGCGTGAATGCTGTTCGAACCGGGCCATACCAGGGCAATTCTACTCAGGTACAAGGTAAACATCTTCCGCGGCGCAACACAACGTGGTTTGCCTTGTTTTACTGCCAACATTGCCCAAAAATGGCCAAGTTTGCCACGTGTTTTTAAACACAGATCAAACATGGTCCGTTTTATGTACGTCTTGCCCAATGTTGGTAGTAAAACAAGGCTAAAAAGGCCGTGTTTCACCATCTCGGCTGTTGAAACTGCTTAGGTAGGGCCATGTTTACGCCATACTTATGATGGTACAGCAGGTTACGTACGTGGGCAAAAGCGGTTTGCAGGCACAATAGGCGATGACATCCCGCGCACAGAGATTGACGCAAGGTGGGATTCCGGAGGAGAGACGGAGGGTCAATCCCGCGAAAAGAGCCACTGTTGCATATCGCTTGGCAAATTCTCCGGGTGAGGGCGATGGGTTGACGACGCCGCCGCGTGCGGACGATGCCTTCAAGAGGCAACGTGTCCTCGAATGGGATGCCAATCCCACGAATGGGTTTATAGATTTAGTTGAGGAACTCTTTTGGGATGGAATCATTTCTGACGGAAGAATACGACAATCATCCGGCACGCGCCACCTTCACTGACATTGAACGCGACGGCATGACCGGGTAGGGCCCTACCTGCCTTGCTCTCGGGACGAACCCGGGGCGGGCATTGCCCTACCTGCAATGGGAAGGGGCCAGGTATGGCCGTGTTTTGACGTGTTCGCTGTAGGTCGGACCAAAAAGCACGGAAATTCCTGCCACATGCGACCTTGTGCGCCGGAGGCCCTGGCCAAATTTTTGCTTTCCCTACCTCGCCTGTGTGATGTTAAACTTTCATTGTGGTTCGTCGACTAAGGGGTGCTGCGGCACGATTACGGTACGGGTAGGGCCCTACCTGCCTTGCTCTCGGGACGAACCCGGGGCGAGCATTGCCCTACCTGCAATGGGAAGGGGTCAGGTATGGCCATGTTTGGCCGTGTTCGCTGTAGGTCGGACCCCCATGCCGAAGACATTGCAGCCACAGCTATTACTTCGCCCCCATGTACCCATACACCCAATGCCAATGTCAATGTCAGCTTTTGACGAAACGTGTGCATTGGAATCTCTTAAGCTCCACGCCCACGGGCCGCCCCGCCCGAATTTCGGGCCAAGACGAAGTTCCCTTGGTGGTGGGTATGGACGGGTGCCACCCCGCCCTAGAAGCTATGGCCGGTTGAACGGTGCGAGTGGTGTTACCCCCAAGCGTCAACCTCTGGGCCAGCGCCATGAGGGTTGCCCCTTTAGTGGTCGCAAGAGACAGGGACAGTATTCCCACTGCCCTCCTAGCCAGGAGAGACAGACCGCACACGAACCGTGGGGGGCTGGGTGGTGTACCCATGGCCGGAGCCTGAACCCGGTGCAGACATTCTCCGAAACAGCTGTGAGCGCTGCCCTGAGGCGGACGCCGCGAAGCGCCCGCCCCCTGGCAATGGTACAGCAATCTGCGCCCCCCAAAAAAGGCAGGATAAAAGAGTTGGCCTACATGAGTGGATGACCTCCCAGATGATTGAGCCTCGAACATGAGTGGATGACCTCCCGAGATGATACATTAGTGGATTACCTCCCAGATGATTGAGCCTCGAACATGAGTGGATGGCCTCCCGAGATGATACATGAGTGGATTACCTCCCAGATGATTGAGCCTCGATGAGCGCGTTGCCTCGCACAGTGGCGCCCCCTCCCTCTTTAGTTGAACGGTGCGAGTGGTGTTACCCCCAAGCATCAACCAAGGAGCTCGGAGGAGCCTTGCCGTGCACCCGCCCCTTGCCCAGAGACCCTTGCACGCGTCACCCAAGAACACCTGCAGCGCATTGCAATCTCGGGTCCCACCCATGAACACCTGCGGCGCATTGCAATCTCGTGTCTCCCCAGTCCAGGTTGCGCCCCTTCCCACGCCCTGCGGCCCCCCTCCTTATGGAACGCATAGCGCCCTGAGGGCCAGAAAGTGTGTGCCGCCAGTCAGGAACCAAAAACCTGCATCCCCAAGGACAGGGCAAAACTCCCCAACCACCCCCAGAGGCGCACCGCACTTTGTCCCCCTACTCCCCCAGCATGCACTGCAGGGGGGCATGCACTGCAGGGCAAGGTGTCCGCACAGGTCAGTCATCCTCAAAGTGCGGCATCATCATCTTATATAGAAATACTTCAGTGTTCTCTAGTCGGGTGCGAGGCGTGACGTGACCATCGGAATGCTTTATGAGTTGCCTGCCGTCCCCAGAGAAGGATCCTACACGCGCGATGCTTCGTCCCTAAGCATTCAGGCCTGCGCGGCGGGCTGGGAGTGGGGGCGCTTCCTCCTCGGTACGGGTCCTATTAAGTGTATTTCAACAACAGTACCGGACCTTTCGGCACCGATCCTTTCCCGAGGAGGGCCACCCCGCCCGTCCCAGCGATCACAGCGGCGCCGCACAGGGTGCCCGGAGCGCATTTCGCAAGCCGGGGGAAGAGGCTGACTATTGGTCCTCTGGCGGCGGCGGTGCGGATGCCACAGTTGTCGTGCCCGGATCAGCTCCTGCCTGTGCGCCCCCCAGCTCCGCACGCGCGCGCTTCTTGCTCCTCTGCTCATGGCGGAATTGCCGTCGTTGCCGTCGCTTGTGCCCTCCATGGGGGAGAGGGGCAGCCGGATGTAGCTCGTTCGCTCTCGCGCCCACTGCATGCCGTTCCGTCATGTCCAACTCATGCACGCCTCCACCCGCCGGCCGCAGCTCATCCGCTCTCGCGCCCACCGCATGCCGTCCCGTTATGTCCAGCTCGTTCACGCCTTCGCCTGCTTGCCGTTGCTCGTCCACGCCCGCCGCAAGCCGTCCCGTCGTGTCCAGCTCGTCCACGCCTCCGTCCGCCGGCCGCCGCTCACTCGTTCTTGCGCCTGCCGCATTCTGCTCCGCCGCGTCAAGCTCACCCACGCCTCCGCCCGCCGGCCGTCGCTCACCCGTGCTCGCGCCTGCCGCATGCTGCTCCGCCGTGTCAGGCTCATTCACGCCTCCGTCCGTCGGCTGCCGCTTACCTGTTCCCACGCCTGCCGCATGCCGCTCCGCCGCGTCAAGCTCATCCACGCCTCCGTCCGCCGGCCGCCGCTCATCCGTTCTCGCACCTACCGCATGCCGCTCCGCCGTGTTCAGCTCGTCCACGCCTCCGCCCGCCGGCCGTTGCTCATCCACGCTGAGGCCATTCGCCTGCCCCTTCGTCACGTTCAGCTCTTCCACGTCCCTGCCCGCCGCACGGCG
>LGRX02014062.1:0-10709 GCA_001247695.2 Cymbomonas tetramitiformis
AGCCGGAATTCACGGCCGTGAATTTCAGATTCGCGGCCGTGAATATCAGATTCACGGCCGTGAATCGCGGGTGCAGGGCGTTCGGGAGGGGAGGGACCTGTATGGTATTTTCTCGAAGTATTATCAGATGTGTTCCCAAAGTGACAAAAAACCGTTAGATTCGGAATCGAACGGTTTTTGGTCACTTTGGGAACACGTCGCAAAATACTTCGAGAAAATGCCGAACAAATTCACAGGTCGTCGGTCATAGCGCGTGTTCAGGTGTTGTCACCAAGCCCACATCAGCACTCACATAAACGTACGTAGCCCCTCCCGAACCCCATGCACCGTATGGTTTAGGCCTTTCCGAACGCAGTGCAGCCGCGATTCACGGCCGTGAATCAGAAATTCACGGCCGTGAATTTCGGGCTCAAGATAATACTCTATACTGAAAAGACTTGTACGGTATTTTCTCTAAGTATTATCAGATGTGTTCCCAAAGTGACCAAAAACCGTTAGATTCAGAATCGAACGGTTTTTGGTCACTTTGGGAACACATCTGATAATACTTAGAGAAAATACCATACAGTATTTTCTCTAGGTATTATCAGATGTGTTCCCAAAGTGACTGCTGAAATCTGTATAGGCAGCCCTGACTGGGAGTCCCGGTCAGGCCCCTATGACAGACTCCTAGGACCAACACTGGACTGCTGACTGATCTATAGGTTCGTGCTGTGACACACGCTGTGTCACAGGTAGGCTAGACTCCGAAACCGTCCGAGACCGTTCCGGGTATATCTAGCTTAGGGTTTATTTATCTTAAGAGTTTATCCACACAGTTCGGGAGTTTCTGATATCTAGTGAACTAGGATATTCCAGTAGGTCGTGGCCCCATCCACGCTTTTATTCCACTTGCTGATTTGGCCATGATTGGCTAAACGGCCGCTTGGAGAGGTGGTGCGCACATGCGCGTTTGGGTGCGACTAGGAATTATGGTATGAATTGTTTGCGGTAAGCAACTGTGAGTGGCGGCCATGGGGACCGCGCCTCGTTACGGACTAGTCTTAGCAAAGTTCGGATCCAGTTTTGCACCGGCACTGGCCCTGCTGGTTACTGTTTTCTGGGCTGGTGTTCGCGACACCTTCGACTTCGACGACATCTTCGAGTGCCCCTCGCCGCTCCGCTCTCTCAGCTTCTCTCCGCTGCTGACCATTACCATTTTTCCGCTACCACACCCAACCGCACGACTGCGTACCACCTCCCCTCTGGCTTTTCAGAGTATGGGTATGTTGACCCGAGCGAAGAAGTCCCTGGACAGGGACAGTGACATCGACGCCTCACTGAGGCTATTGGACGGAGTTCGGAACAGTCCGACGGTGCGTACGCCAACTGTTCCGAACCCCGCTCCGAATTCAAACGAAGATGCAGACGTGGCGACCAGGAAGTACTTGCAGGAGCAGAGCAAGCTGGTTGACGACGTCTACAAAACGCGGCTGCACCGCCAATGGGCCAAGGGTGTCCGAGAGGATGTCCTTGGGGACAAAAAGCACCATTTTCGCGGTACGGACGACGCTGGCCTCCTCTCCGAGCTGGTGGTGCAGCTGCGTACAGAGTTTCATTCGGCTGGGCTGGAGCTGGCATCCTTTGACCTCGACGACCCTCTGGCTCGTGTGGTGACCAAGGTCAACGGCTTGCTCTACGACGTTCTGGCTCTGGTTGTCGAGAAACACAGCAACGCCTACGTCTGGCTGACTGGCACCGACGCCTCATCTGACCGTGATGGACGGCGAGCTCTTGTGGACATCATCAAGGGCTGCGTACCGGTGGCGCTACGTGAGTCGCACCAGGAGGAGCACGCCGCGTTACGTTATCCCGCAGACATTGACCCGCAGCCCATCTTGGCTCGGGAACAGCGTCTGGTGCGGGATAACAAAGCTACGGACTGGACGCCCACAGAGGAGACCAGGAAGCTCTCCCTGTACAACCGGCTGGACCCGGTGTTTTACACCGCGGTCAAGGTGCGGTATCCTCTCGCGGCCGACCTCGCGCATGTCTCCTTGGCATCTCTCCGCTCCCTTGTGGTAGAGATCTATCAGGCTTGGGCGCAGACGGGGACGGGGAGGGCGGTTTCGGGCAAGAGCGGCATCTCTGCGCAGCTCTCCAGCACGGAGTACGGCGCCCTCCTCAACAAGATCAACGAGCTTCAGGACTTGCTACGGCAGCAACGCGGGGCGGACGCACCGCCGGCGCAGCAGCAGCGGCAGCAGCCGCAGCGTCAGCAGCGGCAGCAGCAGCAGCAGCGCGGTACGCAGCGGGGATTCCGTGTCGGCACGCACCCGTTGCCTGCAGTCGGTTTCGACCGTGACGACCAAAAGGCGAAGCCCTTTTGCGGGAGGTGCAAGAAGGCGGGGAAAGGTGAGCAATACCACTTCTACCGCGACTGTCCGTTGGGCGGGCGTCAGCATCCCCCGCACTCGGCCGCGGCATTCTGCATTCCCATCGACGAGGAGGACGCGGAGGGGGTGCGTGCATTGGCCATGTGTGCCCTGTTCCAGCAGGCGGCGGATGATGGGGCCGAGGCCTTTGCCACTGCGGCATCCACGTACGGGCCGCCTGCGGTACTCTGTGCGGGTGCGGTGGGCGGGATCGACGTGTCCGCCTACGGCTTCACGGTAGAGCCGCAGCAGCCTGCTGACGAGCCCGCAGGTGACGACATTCATCAGCGGCTGGACGATCTCGCCGCGGAGGTCCATGCCGCGGCAAACTGCAAGGTGCACTACACCCACGCATCCTTCCCACCACGGGCGGTTCTCGAGCCGCATGCATCGGCTCTGGTGTGCGGCCCCGCGGCAGCGGGGAACATGCCGGAGGAGCAGGTTCCGGCAGGTGGTGCGGCGGCATCGGCATCCGCCGTGCCGGCCCCTGCTATACCTGTCTCGCAGGAGGAGGATGTGAAGCCCGTGACGCTTCAATCGGCGCGGGTGACTGCCACGACGGACGGTGAGTTCCCTGGGTTCGTTCAGACTGTCAACCACGCCGCCATCGCGCCGGTTGACCTCACCGGCTACGACACCGACGACTACGAGGACTTTGCCGACGGCAGCTTCCGGCTGAAGCCGCGGGGTTCGCCTCCGTCGGCCAATCATGTTTCCGGGCCGCCCGTGGACGAGCAGAGGGCCTACGGTTGTGGGAAGCCGCCCTGGGGCTTTCCTGCCACGGTTGGGCCGTGGGGCATTCCTTTCCTCCTTTCCCTCGTTCTTTGCATCTCGATCATGGGGGTGGCAGCTGTGCCCGATGCTCAGTCGGCTGCGGGATTGCCTTCGCCTGGTGGTGATCTCGATTGGGAGACTCCGTCAATTTTCTCCACGAATGAATTTGTTGAATCCGTGATCCCGGCTCAGGGTTTCTTTGTGGCTGACAATGTGCCACCGCTTGAGCCGCCTGAGCCCCCTGACATCTTTCAGGATCTTGCTCAGGCAGATTTGAGCTTCGACATGGCCTTCTTCTACGGTGTGGCTCTTCATGAGAGAGGTCCTTTCGGGAACCCTCCCTTCGGGTCCGACTTGATTGAGACCACAGCTGGCTACTTTGGTGCTGTCGATTGACTTCTTGTTCACTCTGGATGCACACCGACATGGTGGTGTGCGGAACTCCGGTGACTTCAACAACTTTTCTGGTTTATGTTTTGCTTTTGACATCTACAAGTTACATTCTGGCTTGCTAGCTCGGTGCCTTTCAGTTGTTTAGCGGGTGCACAATGCCCGTAGGTTTCTGCACCTGTGCTAGCTAGAGGGTTTCCAATTTGTGTTTCAGAATTGCACAGTTGGATTAGCAGTTAGGTCTGTCAACCTGGCTCCTGCCCTGACTTATCTTACATTATCTGACTCTCCTAGACAGTCACCACCCACAGTGCTGGGGTGGTGTGCTGAAATCTGTATAGGCAGCCCTGACTGGGAGTCCCGGTCAGGCCCCTATGACAGACTCCTAGGCCAACACTGGACTGCTGACTGATCTATAGGTTCGTGCTGTGACACACGCTGTGTCACAGGTAGGCTAGACTCCGAAACCGTCCGAGACCGTTCCGGGTATATCTAGCTTAGGGTTTATTTATCTTAAGAGTTTATCCACACGGTTCGGGAGTTTCTGATATCTAGTGAACTAGGATATTCCAGTAGTGACAAAAAACCGTTAGATTCGGAATCGAACGGTTTTTGGTCACTTTGGGAACACATCTGATAATACTTAGAGAAAATACCGTACCCGTCTTGTAAATTTACCGTAACAACTTGAGGTAATTTATCATATTAAACGCAACAAAAAAATGGCCGCAACCGTGGAGTGCACCCCTTGCAACTTTCGTAGAGCGAAAAAGGACGAAGAACATCTTATAGAAGCTGGGACATATTGGCTTGGGTTGGGCGACGGCCCGTACCCGCCTCTACAAGATCCACACGCGTACCAATGTTTGACGCGCGTTTCGGAGCGATGCCAAGTGCATAAGGCACTTGTGAAAATGAAGGAATACGGGGAAGAGGATCAAGTGGAAGAATTCGCATCGCCTTGGCGTATTTTATCGATGCTTGGACCCCGTCCCGAAAGGCAAAGCAAGTTGGAAAATTATTGGGTGTGGTGCAACGCGAGATCGCAAGCATGCGACTCGTTTTCCGCGAGACGTATTTAGGCGTGAACACTGAGTACAAGGGAATTCGGAACTATAACGGGCTTGTTGAAAAATACAAGTCTTTTCACGTGTGTAGCAAGTGCGTGCGGCTATGCCAAAACCTATGTCGTGGTTTGGAGAAGCCATCTTTACGCTCTGGACGCCAAGGACCTCAAGACTTTTTGACGGTCTCTTTCGAGTTGTTGTGAAAGAAGCACAATGCAATTTTATGAACACAAGCTAGCAATAGAACACTTTGTAATATATGTATGTTAATACATGTTCATTCGCTATTAATTATATGTTTGCATGTGTCTACGGGTACAAGCAAACTGTGCACATGAACAAGCCATCTGGAACTCGTGTGAGAGGAGGAATCATACAATGCATGTGGTACCCCTTGTCACAACCATCGCACACTAGCATTTTGCTTGCATAAGTCGCCTTAATGCATATCTCGCACTTCAAGGAGTGCGAGACGGTTTGGGAGCTCATGACCTCACGGTCCATTGCGTCCTCCTCAATAGCGTCACTTGCTTTTTTCCCCGCTAGCCTCTTCAACCGTGCCGGTGATCTTGCCAAGGGGTTGTCGCCGAAGTGCAGAAGTAGGTTTCATTGGTCGGCCAGCTTTGGGAATCCGACCGATCAGGCTGAGACAGCTGGTCGTCTATTCCAAGCTATCCGGCGCTATCCATTAACCGAACAGGTATTTCCGATCACTTTAATACCTCCTGGAAATCTTATTTATTTTCAATACCGAATCCTTCCGCGGTTTTTGCATGCGACCGCGAACATTATTGGTGTGTTGATGTTCGTACGCAGGTTCGAGCAGCTAGTGACCCGGATCACGTCCGCTTCATTGAACGATGCCGTTCGGAGGAACGACCCATTACGCAGTCCGATTTGGACCGGCTGAAGGTGCTCACGGCATCGGATGTACAAATGGACCGCGATTGGCTCTTCGCGACGGTGGCCGTGACTGGCAATCGGCAACGACAAGCTATCAATGATGTGCGTGCACGGCATTTTGCGCGGCTCAGTGGACAACCGATAATTCGTTGGAAGCGACCTATTGCAACCACACTTTTGGACTCCCGACATGAAGACGTGATCCGGTCGGAATTTCCCGAATTGACAGGCACTTTCGTTGCCGGTGCGCCTGGAATTATTCTAAACAACGACTTAAATCCTTCGCGTGGTTTAGCGAACGGCACGCCCGCCAAATTCCACAGCCTGATTCTCCGAGATGAAAGCAGGTCCACCGATGCGGCGAAAATCAACAATGCGAATCCTGGCGAGGAGGTGTGGATCGAGCCGCCTTACGCGGTCAATGTTCTCATTGAGCATCTGGATTCCACAAACTGGTCCGATCGAGCGACATTAGCTCCCGAGCTTCGAGACTCGGCGAGCGAGGGAAATATGCGTGAGCATGTCACTCGTCCGCGCAGTATCGTACTTCCAGTTAAGATCTGCAAGCGTCTCGAGGAACTCCCCGTGAATCGCGCCTCCCGCAAAAGTAAGATATATTATCGAACTCATGGGCTTGATCTTGCGTTCGCCTTGACCTTTCACAAATTCCAAGGCCAAACCGTGGACAAAATTATATTAGATCTAAGCCAAACGCCGAAGAATGTCTTCAACCTATGCTTTCAAGCATTTTATGTCGGGATGACGCGTGTGAAGAAGTCCAGCTGCATTCGTATATTACCCGGGCCCGATGGGCAAAGGCCAAAGCTATCTCATTTGCTGAATCTTAAGCCGGATCCGGAGCTCCAAAGATGGTTAGATGCATTTGATCGGCGGACTCGTGAATGGAAACAACCGCCGCCCGTGAAACTGATGCCCCGTCGCAAATCCGCTAAAAAGGCACAACCCAACAGTAGAGGCAATGGAGCCGGTGCCGCGGGCGATACGGTCACTCAAGAACGACAAGGGCGTGGCGGCCGTGGGAAAGGGAAAAGTGGTGCTCGTGCCGCGGGCGATACGGTCACTCAAGAACGACAAGGGCGTGGCGGCCGTGGGAAAGGGAAAAGTGGTGCTCGCGCGACGAAGGGTAGCCAAGGTGGTAGGGGTGAAATCTCCGCATCGGTGCAACCGGTGGCATCGAGCTTTGAACACTTTCTCAAGAACCCTCGTAATTTTATTTAGTGTATGCTTTTCGTGATTGAGATGACCTTGCCCCATTTTCGTGTGCAAAGTGTTGTTATTCATTACGCAATGTACGACTCTTGAAAATATGTGCTAGGGATTCGTACCACGCCGTGCTAGACGACTCCCGAAAATATGTAATAACAATTCACCGCATACCGCAACATATGACTCTCGAAAATATGTGCTATGAATTCATGGCACGCCGTGCAAGACGCCTCCCGAAATTATGTGATATCGAATCACCGCATTCCGCGATATACGACTCTCTAACATATGTGATAGAAATTCATGGCACGCCGTGATACGAGACGACTACCGAAAGTAGGTGCATATGTAGGATATGTATGAACAAAAAAAGCGAAAGTAACCAGTTTGTGTGTGGGGCGCCCCACGGGGCGCAGTATTTTCAAAAAGGTTTGAACCCCAGGGGGGCGGTTGGCGGCCACGTGGGCGCAGTTTAAAAGAAAGGTTCAGGGTAACGGGGTGTGGGGGGCGGGCCCCCTCGGCTGGTCAGGTGTAGTTACGGGGGTGTGGGGGGCGGAGCCCCTCGACAGTCTTAAAAAACTTTTCCGTATTGATACAGAAGAGGAGACGGGAGGGTCCAACGCAACGCGCCTTCATATGTCGGATTTGACCACTGTAAACGCCCCTAAAAATAGTGTTCGATATAACGGTCAAATCCAACATATAAACGGATAGAATTATAGCCCTTTTCGCGGGCTTCCACGTGGTTTACTCAAAACTTCCAAAAAATGATTTCTCCAAAAACGTATAGCGGTCAACGCTCGTGAATTAGAACCAATCACAAAGCTTGAAGAGTCCCGCTTCCATGCCATCCACTGCCCCGCCAATTATCTTGTGCGCGCATGACGCGCGTAAGCTACGCATCGTCCATTTTCCCGCAGATCCTGCGATAGTCATTAACGGAATGATGACAAAACTCAACAGGGAAAGGTCTAGCGATTTTCTATACATTTTACAATACTTAAGGGGAAAGGTCCATGCAGACGAGAGGAGAAAGGAGAGCGAACAGAAAGCACGCACGGAAGGGAAAGGTCAGGCGGCCCAACTTTCGACAGGTGAGCGATATAAAAAGGCATTTGAAGCTCTTCGCTGTTGCTGGCTGAACAAAGTTGGAACACGGTTCCGGACGCAGCCCTCGAACAAACATCCTCATTTGAGCAACCTCAAGTACATGGCTGAGAAGGGCAGCGCACCCACGGAAGCCGGGCAATGCGGGCCGCACGGCAAAGTCGTGCGTGAGATACCCGTCTTCTTGGCACAGAAGGACGTCGCAAGCAAGTCCGAAGTCTACATCTTCAACTATCCGCTGAGATCTCCCTCGCGGCCCTACCAGTTAGCAGAACAGTGCGAGGCGATGCGCTTGAAGCCTAACCGGGCCAAAGCCGAGATCGACATTGGGCTCGACACCGACGGCGAGAACTATGACCCGTGCGCCGATGCTCAAGTGATGCTCAAGAAGCAAACCCTAACCTCGATGTCCGTGCCAACCAGGGCAACGTATGCAGTCGGCTTGCTAAAGAACAACGCCCTGCATCTCGTCCCGGTGCACGCTGTTGTGCAGATGCGGCCGTCCATGACTTACCTCGACTCAGCCGAGCGCGCGGAAGCGTCCGGGAAGAAACCTTCCAAAGACGACACGGAGGAGGAGGAGACCACCGAGGAGGTGACCGCGGTGCAGGTGCAGTTCAAGCGCCACGAGACCGAACGCGAAGCAGAGCGACGGCTCAACTCATATGCAGAAACCAAGCGGAAGGAGGTGCGATCACGCGCGGCCCCTCAGCGGCCCTCCTTGCCCTCCGGATACCTCCTTGCCCCTTCCTGCCGCTTCGTCAGGCACCGCCAAAGGGCCCTCTCAACCGATTCCACCTTCTCCCTCTTCAGCTCCCCTCAACCCACCATCGCTGTGTTGCCAGGACGAAGAGGCGTGGGTCGAGCTCGAAGTCTACGGAGAAACGAGTAAAACCGCGATCGACATGAAAACGCACCTTTGTCAAGGAAACCCGCGCATGCTTCCCTTCGAAATGGAGCACGCCGAGTACCTCTCGACGATCACACCGTGCAACGGGGTACGCCGCCGGTTGCGCGTCCCGTCCACGCGTCCGAGGATAGAGCCGCCTCGGCGCCTCATCAGGAGTCCCGCGGCGCCATTCGCGCCTCTCCGCCCCCGCCAAGCTCCCCCGTGCTCGCGCCGCCAACCCGGCTCTCGAGTCTCCCTCTCCCCTGAGGCTCGCTGCCCGAGGCGGTCCCCCACTTTACCGACTGCTCCTCGACTCCCCGCACCCAAGTAGCCGTCGAATCGCCCGCGCCCGAATCTAGCCGCCCTCTGACTTGCCTTCTCGCAGTTGCCGCAACCACAGCCCAACGAGTCTCGCGTGCCCGCACCTCCCGCAGCCGATCTTGCCGGTCGTCGCGCGGATCCTCCTAGCCGCGCTTCCGTCTCTCCGTTGGCTCGAGCTACCTCGCCTTCGAGCATACGCAGGGTCTCCCTCATTGAAATCTGCCCCCGATCGCCCCGGATCGGCTCGTCATTCGTCTGCGCACGCCTCTGCCCTCGCTCACCCGTGGAGTCGCGTGCAGCTGTCCTCGATCGGCAAACCGACCCTCGCCATCCCTCTCTCTCTCTCTCGTCCTCCCGCCGCCAAGTGAGCAATGGCCTGTGTGTTGGTTTGATCACAGACGGAGAACATTTTAGGAGCTGATGCAGGTGATCTTTAACCCCCACGGAGGCCGCATCCCTCCAGCAACGCTACCACCCGCGACCACGCGGGAGGTCTGGGCAGTCGCAGCAACGCATCAGCAGCAGTGGCAGCAGCAGCCTCTTTGTCCCCTTACCGGGCTTCTTTCTCCGCCCTTCCACAAGTTCGCTCCATCCACGCAGCAGGGGGTTTCACCTGCGCGCGCCGCAGTGCAGGACTGGCGGCGTCGCGAGCTTGTGCCAGCAAGCGCAGTCGTGTGGAGCGGCGGCGCCTTCGCCTACTGCTTCGCGGGGACCGCCTGCTCTCAGCTTCCAGCTCTCTCGAGGCGGCTCGCATGGAGCAGGGAGTGTGCGCTGAGCTGGTGAGCAAACCTGGGCGCTGCAGGTGGCGGAGGCCTTTCCCGGCAGTACCTGAACACGCTCCCCTTGGGCGAGCGCATGCGAGCCCTGTTTGCGAAGGGGCAGAGCCAGGTGCCGCACCCAGTCCGGGCCCCATGGCCAAAGGCTGCGCCGTCATCTCGAGTTGGCTCCCTACACGAGCCGCCGAAGCCGCCCGCTCGGAGCTCGTCGGGGTCCATCGTTGTGCTTCTGGCTCGCCCTGTGGTGCACCACCTGCCTCACTGGCTGCCCCCGTCCGCCAAACGGTCGTGCGGTGCGCCTACTTCCACCTTCGATCGGTGGCCGCGTCGAAGTCAGCCAAGATGGCAGCTGCAGGGGCGCCGTCGCCGAGGGCCGCCCTCCCCTGCCCTCGGGCAGCTGTAGGGGGCGCCGTCGCCGAGGGCCGCCCTCCCCTGCCCTCGGGCAGCTGCAGGGGCCCCGTCGCCGAGGGCCGCCCTGCCCTGCCTTGGGGCGATGATCGGCTTTTGGGCCGCGCCTCACGTGCGCATGCCGCGGGGCGTTGGCCTCCAGGCCGTGCGCTACGAGAGCCTGAAGCGTCTCGCGCCGACCAACACCGCGGATGACGAGCTTGTCAAGGCCCTCGAGGCCGTGGCCAACTTGGTGCAGGTCCGACTCTCACCAATGGAGGAGAGGGATGACCCCCTTCCGCCGCCCGAATCTTGCAAAACAGGGTAGGGGGGGTGGGGGCGCTCCAGAGGGCGCTGGGCCCCCAACGGCCCACGTCGCTGCGGCGATGCAAACTCCTCGGCGGGCTCCTCCATGGAATACCCTCACGCTCCGTCCCTTCTGGCTTCTCCTTTT